>JAJMCJ010000137.1:0-25691 GCA_030572875.1 Wickerhamomyces kurtzmanii | reverse complement strand
TTTACCTAACATCTGTTGGGATACATTTAGCAAATTAAAGAATTTTGATGATAGACCATGGTTCTTCAATAACTTTGACCAAATTAAATTTTATGAAGTTGATGAAAAAGAATTGACGTCCCTAAATAATAAATTATTGGCTAGAAAGTTTGAGGTTAAATATGATCTTGGTGAATTCAACTTTGCTGAATATAATAAATTCCTTAAAGGAATTGAAGAGGAAGTCGAAATTCTAAAAGCAAAACAAATCGAAGCTAGTGAGGAATTGATTCGAGAAGAGAAAGAGAGCTATGCTCAATGGGAAAGCCACAAGCTTAACTTGAAAAATAATAAGACAGTTAGTAGAGATGAGGCTATTTTGAATGATCCAAATAATATAAAGGTAATATCGACTATGGCTGCCAATGTTTTCAAAATAGTTTTATCAAAAGGGGATATTATAACTCAAGATGATCCAATCGTGATATTAGAGGCAATGAAAATGGAAATCCCTGTACGTGTTAAAGATAAAAAGAATAGTAAATACGAAATTTTGGAGATTGTAATCGATGAAGGTGATATGGTTAATTCAGGGGATGTTATAGCAATAGTTAGACCAACAAGTTAATACTCTGTAACAAGATACGACATATATACGTTCATTTAATTTTTTAGTTCAAGAAAAAACTAGGAAGCTCTATCCCTAATAAATTTCAGTTAGCACATGATTATATAAAAAAGCAATAAATAATACTTTAATCAAAAACTTATCTACTCCGTTGAGTGCGAATCTCGCTCAATATAAAAACCTAAATAACGTGTATTCTCAGTATTTCTAGTCGAATTTTTGTATAGTCTGTTCAACTAGCAAACTTTAAACAAAGTCTTGTAGTTTTTCCACCTAAAGCATGTAGCCTTTAATAAGGAATTGCACCAACCAATCTTAGAATTTTATCAGTTATAATGGGTTTTTCAATAGGTTCATCTCTATCCTTGGGATCAATTTCTCCATTTGGTAATAATGGGAAGTTTCTTCTTGGAGCAATGTTATCATGAGCCCAGTGTGAGGTACCTAACCAGCTTTTAAATATTTCTGCTTTTAAATCTAAAGTTTCTTGAGTAGCAAATTCTCTAGGTGAATATGAAATATAAGCAGCTGTTCGAATCTCATTAGAGTTTTTTTTCGGTTCTGAACCCCAATGAACACATCTAGAATCCCACAGGATCAGATCGCCTGGTTCCAAATTAATTTTAATCTGCTGACATCCTTTTCGAAAGAACCAGGCTAGCTCTTCATCCGTGAATCTCGCAATATCTTTTTGAGTCCATTTTGATTTTTCATACAAAGTATCAAAAAACTCCTCTATTATTAAATGTGAGTCTTTAATAACAATCAATCCACCATCATCAGGACCTGAGTGACTTAAACTAATAATACCCTGAGAACATTGTAAACCTCTCTTGTATGGAGACTGGTCGACATGTTGCCAACCGCCAATTGCAGGTTTGTCCTTCCGGTTTGGAAAGCTGATGTTAAAGCTATCATAACTGGTAATCAACTCATCAGTGCCCCATAGCTTAGCAAACTGATCAATAATTGCGTCCTCGGATTTTAAGTCCCACATGAATCTCTCATGAGCTGACGAGTAGGCACTAAATATACCACTATTTCCATGAACGGGCAAATTTTCAGCAATCCACGTATCAGGATTTTTTATATCAAGGTCCGTATCAAATGATAGTAACCAATTGAGCATCTTTTGTCTGTAATATAAAGCTTTTTCTTCTGAGATGACATTTTTTATGACTGCGTATCCATGTTTCACAAAATGGTCCCTCCAATCTGAATAAACTTTTGATTTCACTTCATTTGCTTTGGCTGTAATAACTGATTGTAAAACCTTCTTAGTGATTACAGGATCGAGAAGACCTTTTTGAATAGTTTTGGGGATATTAACTCTACTCTTGAACGAACTTGAATTCTTCTCTTGGGTTTGAACTGCTTCGGCAGCTGTAATCTCAGTAGTCTCTGTAGTAGTTTGAGTTGACATGATGTTCGTTTCTTAAAAGCTCAGAATAAGTAAATGAACAGACTTCCACGATGTATTTAGGCTAGCTCAGAGAAGTGTACCGATAAGGTAGATAGGCTGAACAACGGCAAATGTTCCTGATTTTAATGTTTTAAAATGACGTCTTTGATCAGGTCATGAGAATATCAATAAGAAACATAGATTGCAAGTATGAAAGAGCTAAGATAAATCATCAGGTGTGGCATTCTTTCGGAATGAACAAATTCTTGAATTCACAGTTTTTTAAAACATATTAGTTTGTTAAAATATCGTGACTTTAGATATTTATTGTATCACACATATCAACACAAATCTGCACATATATATTCAACCGATTCTAATCTAGTAAACTTTTGGCTTCTGGATCATCTAGGACATTCTTATTATAATCAGGTCTTGGTTCTTCAAAGCCTTCAGTAATTCTTGAAAATGTAATACCACCTAATCTCGAGACCGGTTTTAATTTTGCGATATCAATGGTATTTAAATCGTCATTAACTACATCTTCCCTAATATGAAAATTGACAGCTTCAACGATACATAATGTACCAGTAGCTTTATCTGGAGTCGACTTAGACGTCCACTCATGGGAGTGGATCAGTTTGGCTTCAATCGAAAAAGCAGATTCAGCGACATGGGGAGGTTTAACTTTGAGAGAATCCAAAGGAGTTAAACCAGACAATTTCCATTCGTCAACGTCCGGAGGACAGTTTATACAACTGAAATTAGCTGCTTCAACAAACCACTCGCTGATTATATTGATAGTTAACTCCTTAGTCTCTAAAATATTACGACAAGTGTCTTTTGGATTATCCTTACCACCACTGAATCCAATGGTAAAAATTGGAGGATCGTGATTAACAACTGCAAAATACGAGAAAGGCGCTAAATTTCTGCTACCATGGCTGTCAACAGTTGAAATGAACCCAATTGGTCTTGGAACTATCCCACTGATTAGTAGTTTATAATTATCAACAGGTTTTCTGTTTTCACCATATGGATCGATCTGTATCTTTCTGTGGTTTCTCCAACTATTGTCATTTGCTCCTTGACCTGGATGCCAATCAACATCAGGAACCTGGCTATAATGCCATTTGATATTCCTTTCAAAAGGTAATCTGGAAGCTTCAACCTTGTTCAAAACGGGCTATTACACAGTTAGTTTCTATTCAAGTAGTAAATAGATCACGAAACACGCACATGAGAACTTCGTTTTATTTGGTTTTCCAAGCCAAAACTTTCAGATTTTCCCGCCTCGATTTCACCTGACATTGATACTGGGTTTGATATTACAACTGGTCTTTGAATATTGCTCTTTTTAAACCAAGCAAAAAATAAGAAAATGTAAAACCAAATCAAAATTTACATATAGGAATAGAGACACAGATACAACTGACAGAAGAATTTTGATCCGGATTTCAAAAGCAACATGTATACTTCCGATTAGTTTATTGCACCTACCTGCCTAACACTTTGCCACATTAATGGTATAGCTCATAAACAGAAACTTATGGGTGTACATTCATTATGGGATATACTGGGTCCAACCGCAAGACCTGTGAGGTTGGAGGCTTTATCCAGAAGGAAAATGGCGATAGATGCCTCGATTTGGGTATATCAGTTCTTGAAAGCTGTCAGAGATAATGAGGGAAATGCTTTGAGGAATTCTCATATTGTCGGTTTTTTCAGAAGAATATGTAAGCTGTTATATTTTGGAATACAACCTGTGTTTGTCTTTGATGGCGGAGCTCCTGTGTTGAAGATGCAAACAATCAATAAGAGAAAAGAGAAGAGACAAGGGAAACGAGATGATGCTGCTAAAACGGCACATAAACTATTAGCTATTCAGCTACAGAAAAAACAAGAAAGTCAGAAAAAAACGAATTCGTCTCCCAAAAAATCATTACCAGAAGACACTACTGATTACAAGTATCTTGAAGACTATGAAAATCAGCCGAAGAAGATAGTTGAAACATCCTCTTATAAGAGACAAGACGAGTATGACTTGCCGAGCATTGAAGGATTTTCTAAAACAAAAGATGATACAAGAATAATTACAGATCAAGAGTTTGATTTATATAATCAGCATATTGATGAACTAGATGGAATTGATCTTAATACTATAAATCCAAATTCAAAGGAGTTTGAGAACTTCCCATTAACAACTCAATATATGATATTGTCAAATTTAAGACTTAAATCAAGACTAAGAATGGGGTACTCTAAGGATCAGCTTGAATCCATTTTTCCAAACTCAATTGATTTTTCGAAATTTCAAGTCCAAATGGTCCAAAAGAGAAATTTTTACACTCAAAAATTAATGAATGTCACTGGTATGGATGATCCTGAAAATCTCATAAGACGTGTAGCTGGCGAAAAGGATAAAAAGTACCAATTACAAAAGACAGATACCGGCTGGTCATTATCTATAGACAATGAAGGATCCAGTCTGAATAATCCTCTTATTTTAGATAGGCCGCATAAGAAACAAAGACAAGCGAATGTCAATGATGAGCCGGATGAAGCTGAAGAGGATGACTTTGACTGGGAAGACGTTCCAATCGAGGTTAAGACTGAAAAGGAAAGGCCAAATTATTCAATTGGTGCGTTGCCATTACCACCAGCACAAATTGAATCAGGGATTTCTAAAGCATTTCTAGATACCAATATTCATAAAAGAAAATCAAGTGATTCACAATTCCTTCAAAATGAAGAATTTGATACGCAGATATTGGACAGTATTGAAGAAAATGAACTCAAAGAAGCAATTGTCAGATCAAAGGAAGATTTCAGGAGAGAACAAGACAAAATACAAGAGTTAGAAGACGATGCCTTCTTTGAAGAAGTACCTCTGTTTGTTTTTGATGAGAATAAAAATAATCCTGAAAAATCTGACTTCGCAGTTGAACCACCTTCATTTTCTTTACCAAAAACTTCGATATTAAATAAGAGAGGTGCATTTCCTATAGCAAGTAATGAGAAGATAGATTCTTCACACGGCAAATCTTTGGAACATGTTCCAACTGACAAACAAACCTCGAAACCGTCCTTTCCTGATTTAACAGAATCATTTTTATTTGATAAGAAACAAATGAAAACAAATATGATATCTAGTGAAGAATTTATATCTAACAAAACAGGCATTGATTCTGAATCCGCAGGATCAACAGAGGAGCAGGTATCTAAAAAGCAAAAGATTAAACAACCATCGTGGTTTAATGAATCACGTAATATTAATCCTTATGCCACTGAGTTTACAATTCCTAACAAAAAGAAAAAGCTTACTGAAGATGAAGAAGCTGGTTTGATTTCATGGGAAACTGCACAGGATATATTGAATGACAATAGCTCACAAGATGAAGAACGAGAGAGCGACTTGGAAATAATTGAACCTGAAAACAATGAGCTTAATATAGTTGAAATTGAGCCTTCTGAAAAAACACATAAAACTCTTATATCAAATACAAAGGAAGATAAATCTCCAAAAATTTCTCTCGCAATCTCAGATCCAGCTGTGGAGCTAACCGTTCCACCACCAGTTCTGGATTATGATTTTTCAGAATCTGAAGAAGAAGATTTAGTCGACCAACTAGCGAAGGAAGAGTTAGAATATCAACGATTCACTTCCGAAATAAATCCAAAAAAGTCTTCTGATGATGAAAGGAAGCTAATATCTCAACAGGCGAAAGATAAAAGAGACTCTGATGAAGTTACCTCTACAATGATTTTAGAAGTTCAAGAGTTATTAGCAAGATTTGGCATACCATATGTAACAGCGCCAATGGAAGCTGAAGCTCAGTGTGCAGAACTGCTGAGATTGAACCTCGTTGACGGTATCATTACTGATGACAGTGATGTCTTTTTATTTGGAGGCGAAAGAGTTTACAGAAACATGTTCAATGAAAAGAATTACGTTGAGTGTTACATTTTGAATGAAATCACAAGAGAATTAGGTTTGACCCGAGAAAAATTGATTGAATTAGCGCATTTGTTAGGTAGTGACTATACTGAAGGTGTAAAGGGTATTGGCCCTGTCAATTCTATGGAAATTTTGGCTGAATTCAAGGAATTGAAAGTTTTCAAAGAGTGGTTCAACAAGGTTCAATTTAATGAAAAGCTGGTGGAAAACTCATTCCAAAAGAATTTGAGGAAAAAATTGATCACCAATGAAGTATTGTTTGATGCAAGTTTCCCAAATGGAGTTGTTGACCAAGCTTATTTGCAGCCAGAGGTTGACCATGATAAAACAGAATTTGTATGGGGAGTTCCTGATTTAGACCGATTAAGGGATTATTTAATGCAGACAATAGGATGGAATCAGAGTAAAGTAGATGAAGTATTAGTTCCTGTGATCAGAGATATCAACAAGAGAAAGCAAACGACTTTAGAAGAATTTTTTCCTCTCGAATATATTCAAAAGAGAAAGAACTTGAAATTGGGCAAAAGAATAAAAGTTGCTACAACCAAGTTGAAAAAATAATGCATGTGTCATTCAATATCTGAAATTTATATATATGCTCTTTATACTTTTTCGATAGATTCACTTTTGTTAAACGTGTAATTTCTTCAAGGAGTTCTGATACAATCTTCATGTTCGTGAGAATCAAGTTTTGCTGCATATTCCTGTGTTTTGTGTAATTATGTAAAGAACCAGGACTCTGATGAACATTTATAAATGATGCCATTCATACGTCAACTTTTTCTCCATTTGAGATTAACAGAGTTGGTCCCTGTTTATGTTAGGACTAGTCTTCTGCAGAAGATGTTAGGGTTCTAAGGCCACTTTAACCTGAATAACTAAATACCTTTGAAACAGATAAACCAATAGTACTGACTTTTTTATTTTTTAACTCACACATGGACAGAGCTGAACTTAAAAATAGCGCTGAGCTATTAAATATAAATATATTATACTTGATGAATAGAGTTCTTTTTAATGTTTGTAGTTCGATTTTTGGTTGCCGGAAATCTAGCATGAAAATGCAGTAAATAGAATCATTATATTTTAATTCATTGAACCTTGTCGTGATATTGTCTGTTTTTGGGAGATAAATAATATATCTTTAGAATTCATTTTATCTGCGTTGTTCTCAAAACATATTGTACCAGAATCTGAAATGAAACCTCCAATCTCATCAACTGGCTGCAACAAGAAAAGGTTCTTGAACAACTGTAGTAATTAGACTTGCATAAGAAATAATGATTTTATTGATTCAATAGCAACAAGACCTGATTGGCTTTGTCTGAATGATTCATTGAATATTTCTAAAGATAGAGGATCACCGTAGCCGGCTTCTGTAATCAAATTCAACAACTTTAGCAAATCAAAACCTACTTGATATGATAAAAACCGAGAGTTTCTTGAAGAAAACAAAAATGAGAATAGATCTTAAATTGGAGCATCAGAGATTTGAACAAAAAAATTCTTCCCTTCGTGTCACTAATCATGTTTGCATCACAGTGTTTGACAATAATATGGAATGAGTCCAATCATAACTCAAAAGTAGATCTCTTCATTGACTTCAGAATAAACTGTAAGTCTTTCAATGTGCTTGTATTCCTAGCCCATGATAGAGCTTTGAATGCTATTGCTTTACTTCTTTCAGCAGCTATATTGGCAGCTACTTGCAAATTTTCAATGAGTACTGAACTAAACTATCGTTCGCTGTATCAGGTTAGAAATTTGAGGTTGATTAAATGAAATCAAAATTTGATGTACTTATTATCTCAAAGATGGACTTGAATTTCAGAATTCTTTCCTCGAAGGGTTTGGTAGTTGGTTGACTTTCGAAATCTATCAGTGGTTGATATATTGAAATTGAAAATTATATCCAATAACAAAAATTCTTCAACAACAGAACATCACCAAGTTGAGATATGTCGTATCCACTTTTTTGCTGAATCAGAGCGAGGATGTTTGATTGAATTCAATTTCTCAAATAAATCAACTTCAAGTAGACTTACAATGGCATTAGAATTCTTTAAGTGAAGCGTCGAATTGAGATGTAACGCATTCTACGACTGCATCGAAGCCTTCTCTATCACATGTAACGACGACTCTTGTAGACCTGCACTCGCTGATGATATAAATGACATTCCTGTGCAGTTTTCTATAACGTAAACTGCAGTCAACCTCAGAATCTTCATTCTGTTTTATTGTGTAAGAATTGTATCAATCTTAGTGACACCATAGTTCAAAATAAACATAATCGCAGCAATAAGAAGCTCAAGTGCAAGGCAAAACTAAAATTTATTAAAGAGGTAACAGATACACTGAACTAGCAAATAGCAGTTGTTTGGTTGGTTGTATCGCGAGCAACATGGATATAGGACCTCGGAGAAACTGCTATACCTAAAAACCATGTGAACCATGTTTTTTGCTCAAATACACAATGGTATCTCCAATAGTTTTCACTCTTATTAAAAGGCCTACATCTTTAAAATAATCGGGCAGAGAAATCTATCTTTTTCCAGTTTACCGTAGTCTCAATTCTGCTATCACAAGAACTGACCATAATAAAGTAATTACTTAACTGTCACGAAGGATTTTCTTCTGGGTAAAAATTGTTAAATAGATAGTAATGAGTTTCTTATCATATAAATTAATTGATTTATGTAACATTGTGATTTTTAAAAGAAAAACCATTGGAATTCGATATAAATGAAAAAGCCCATGTCTCTATAATATTCCAGAAGTGGAAATTTTTTCGATAACATCCAGGACATCCAGAACCAACATTTAAGAATATTTTAATTCGGTACATTAAAAACACTCTATTTGTTGTTAAATATTGCTGGAAGTTGGTAAAACAATTTCAGTACTGTGAGTATGCGAGATTACCAGCAGGTAATGAAAGCAAATTTTAAGAAGCTCTAGTTGGAAGGTTTATCGCTAATGCGCCTTTCAGGAATTCTACTTAACTATTTCTATGAAATTTAACCTTAAACAACTAAACAAAATTTAGGATTCTATTCTGCTTCAAATAAATAAAGTGTCTTTGGGAACTTCTTTGAAAATATTGAATCACAAAAAAAAATTTGATATAAGTACTTAGTTGATTGTCTGAGTTTATAGACTATTTACTGAATAATTAATATTCAAAGGAACAGTAAAATATATTTTTGTAAATCAGATTATTTAAATCAATTTTCACAAATTCTAGAGTAAGTGAATCTTTTTAATGCTTGGAGATAAAAAATTGAGAAACAAATTTTAGTCGACCAAATAATCATTCAACTAGATTCTGCTGTAATACCATTCCAACTGGATATGGATGGCATATCAATTTCTAATCTTTTAAGACCTTATTAACGGATACCTGTAATGCCCAAGTCAATTACAATTACCCCAACTACAAGAAACAGTGTCCTACTCATAAAGGTGATGCATTACAGCAAAAAGATCATATAGTTCAAAGCAAATCTACTTTAACTTGACATCCTAACTTTGAATAATCCAGTTTCAAATTTTACAATTTCATCACTATCGCCAATGTAATTATAGTATGTAGAAAAATAATGATAATACAAGCTATATACACTCTACTAGTTCTTTAGTTTTTCAATCAAATCCATCACCTGAGGCACAACTTCGTCAGTAATTGTAGCAACATCCTTTTTATTCATTTTAGTAAGAACATAATCTGCTATCTGAGCAGGTTCCCTTGTGTCAGGTCTGTCAATACCAATAGCTATTCTATAAAAATCGGATCCAATTTCTTTGTGCAAATCTTTCAACCCGTTATGGCCTCTTGGTGATGAACCTGGCTTCCTTAACTGTACTTTCCCTACTGGCAGACTTAACTCATCATGTAGTACAATGTGCTTTACATTACACTTATCAGCTTTCATGCTCTCGATATATTTCCAGCTCTGCTTTAAGCCAACACCGCTTTTATTCATGTATCCTAAACTCTTTAGCAATAGAATACTCTTGTCTGTTAAATCTAATGTATAAACGGCTCCAGAGAACTTTGGATTTTTCACAAATTGATTACAGTTCCATACTTCTTTCAGCAAATTCAATACCGTATGGCCTGCATTGTGTCTAGTACCACTAAAACTAACTTCTGGATTTCCTATTGAGCTAATCTGTTAATGTTAGCAAAATGGTGCTGGTTTTAAAATTTTTCTTTTGAAAAAAATTTGAAACATACATACGACTAAAAATGTTGGCTTCTGGTTAACAAAGCTTTTAACTAGATTTGTCAAGGACGTTCTTGTATTGATCATTGTGATTTTTATTGTTGTCGTTTGTGGTTCCAGTTTAATTGAAAAAAATAAAATTGGCCATTTTCCACTTCGAATTCGCGAACAAAATAATAAAAATACATAACAAACAATCAGTCAACCTCACTAAACATATATAACATTCAAAGTTGTACGCTGAAATAATGATATCAACAGTGAGGGTCAAGTACAAATTCGTTTTGTCCGGGATTCTTATAGCGACCATTGTTATTTTGATAACAACGGTGTTTTTTAATAAAAACAAATCAAATTACCATGAAAATCATAACATATATAACCCAATATCGTTTCAGATGATTTCAAATAAGATTCAATCAAAAGACGGCTCGCTGAATCATGATCACGATTACAACGATAAGAATGATTTGATCAAACCGATAACGAACTTTTTCAATGTCGAGTATCTGCAGAACAGAATAAATAATGATCTAAATAATTACTGTCCAATATTTACATTTTTTAACGACGATACAATCAGGAAATTGACATCTGAGGAACAAAAATTCCATAAGACAATGTTAAAGAAATGGGTGATTTTTTATAATTCAATGGGGTTTAAACCAACTATTTTACATTTCAATGATGCATTGAACAATCCAAAAATAAATGAATTTAAAAAAAAAGACTTGCTTTATTCAAAGAAGAACAAAAACGTAATTAATGAAAATTACTTAAAATTACTAGCATGGAATCATGCTTTTTCAAAAGTCTCTAGTTTATATTCAGATTACACAATTTTCCCATTAACTTCGGATATTTCAATTCTAAATGGTTTGAAGGAAAACTGTATTAATTTTGAAAACTTCACAATGTATGAAGATTATGAATTTCAACTGATGTCAAGTGATCCAAAATCTCTAGACACACTCTTAGACAACCTAAAAAGCAATGATGACACTAAAACAGACCTGAATATTATCAAAAATTCAAAATATGTCAATTTATTTGCAAATTACTCCATTAAAAATTTCAAAAAGTTAATGAATTCGAACAATTTGAAAGTCATCGTTGATAGAATCCCAGACATTTTAGAAAATCACTTACATCATCATTATTTCATGAAGAAATACCAGGGTATAACAATTATTGATCCTATATCGATATCAAATCATTTCCTAATCCAGCCAATTCTGAAAGTTGTTGAAAATTTAAACATTTGTAAATCTGAGATGTATCCTCCACCAACAACAAATTTTGTTAAAAGATTTGAAGAAGAAACTAAGGCTCTTTTACCAGACAAAATTGAACTTGAATCGTCTGTTGAATACGTTTCAAAAGTTCAAAATTTGATCAAGGAAGTCTTGACGAAGAAATTTTCAAGCTTCCATAAAGCCAGCTGTAAAAACTTTAAAGCATTACCGATCACCATAACAAACGAATTAAGCTTCAATCAGCATGACCAATTTGTTGTTGTGTCAATACCCCATCCTTTGCTGATTCAAGGTTTAGTTGATTTTCAAAGTAAAAGATTACCAACATCAGAAGATGTTTCTAATTTCAATGATAAAAATTATTTAATCAAAAAATTTAACATCAAAAGTAACACAATTGACTCAAAATATAAAGTTTTGAAAGCTAAACTAATAAACCTACCAAAACCTTCAAATTGTCTATTTTTAAACTTCGAATTACTGGATGATGAAGAATACATTCGAAATCAACTACTGATTTATTTAGGGTTTGAACCATTGTCATCTCGGCGGGTAGTTTTGACAGTGAATTCAGCAGGTGATATTGAAAATACCAATTTAATTGATAAATCAAAATTCATATTGTTAGAAGTATCCGCTGAACTAATTAGAAAGCTACAACAGTTGAAGAAGCTGGTATTAGAATATGATGAGACCAAAAAGTTTCAAAATCAGCAGAGACAAGTATCAGAGAAATCAATAGCTGAAATGAAAGAATCACTGAAGTTGTTGAAAAAAAAGGAGAAATTTAAAGACGGTAGACAAGTTTTAGAAACAAAAGATTTTGAAAAAAGAAATGATCCGATAATAGATATTGTTGAAAATTGGAATGTTTATGATTCAGATTTTTGGCACTTGATTAAGAACTTGAACTATGTTAAGAATCTTGAAGCCTATTATTTGAATTCCTTGTAATTTGAAGATATGTTGTATATATTAATATAAAAGTAATGAATGTCTACAGATTCAAATAAAATATTCAGAGAAAGCATATTCATTCTACAAATAACTTAAGCAATATCACCGGCACTAAATAATTCAGCGAATGTATTCGTTTACTATCAACTTTTTGAGCCTTTTAATGATGTCTTCTCGACATTTTCATTCAAGTTGCTAATTGCATTTTTGATAGTTCTAGCAGATTTGTTTAATTCTGATTTAGTATGGTTCAGATATGACTCTTTTTTGGTTATCCATTCTTCCTGTTTCTCGAGTCTGTATTGTTAATAAATGAATCTGTAATTGATGAAACAAAAACAATTAGGAGTATATTAAATTTCTTTACCTTTTACTTGATCTGGCACTATCCATAAAGAAGGCTGCCTCCTGCCAAATGCTTAACTTCTGAAAACGTTAATAAATTTCACTCAATACTTTAAACTAGTAAAACCTTGTTTATTTCTCACTTTATGATATTCCTCAAATTCCTGACTAATCTGGTCCATCTCACTAGAATAATCAATAAAGATTGAGTTAGTCATCTTATATAATTTTTCCCAATCAAATGATTCAACATCCTTATCAGCCGGGTCTTCAATGAACTTCAGATCGTATTTAGTTGTTTTTATAAAATCACACATTTTGTCTTCCGGTAGATCTTCATGATGAACTTCGTCAATCATGGTTCTTAAAATAGAAAGCAATTCTACTCTCTTTGATTCCATTGCTTCAGAGTACCTGTGGTTTGAAGTATTCGAACCACTTTTTTGAATCCCATCACAACTATTGTTCGAAAGATCTATTCTCTGTTTAACTGGACTTGTCAATGGGCTTGAATCTTCGTTATTGTTGGATTTAGTACCAGCGCTTAGTGATGTGATTATACTATGATCACCATAAGATTCAGCAACAAAGGATACATGGTTCTCATCAGTAACGGTAATCTTTTTTTTTTTTAAAGGCGGTTCTTTGTTAGAGCTCATAGTATGAATTGGTATCTTTCAGCGTTTAGAAACGGAAAATGTTGAAAGAAGAGAAAAATAAATAGATATAAGTTTATAAGAAACCGGATTATTGTATCATCTCCGAGGTCTACTGATAAGCGTTTGCTAAATTGATTTTATATTGATAGTTATACTTTTCCACATATGTACTTGAATCTCCAAGGAACATCCATTTTATCCAATCGAGCTTCAATTAACTTAAGTACATTATCGTTGCTATTTTTTAATTCTTTTTGAAGCTCTTCAACGGTATCAACTTTAACACTTTCGGATTTGTTATCCCGATCACCAAATACTTTGAAAAGTCCACACCAATCCCAATCAGGTTGGATGTCATTGTAAGATCTTTCTGCACCTTCGATTATCCTCTCAACAGTATAACCATTGTTGTTCAGTAAAATAATCTTGGGCTTGATGTCGTACCTAATAAAACTCGATAATTCCTGGATAGTCATTTGAGCAGATCCATCCCCTTGAATTAGTAAAACACGTTTATTATCCAAGTAGCGATCCCTCAAGGCCAATGAGACACCCAAAGTTGCAGGTAGAGCAAAACCAATGGATCCGTAAAACGATTGAGCAACTAATTTAACATCTTTTGGAAACTTGATATCTTCAACACCAAATAGAAAAGAGCACATTTCAACGACCAGTACGTCATTTGGTTTTAGATAGTTTTCAACAACTTTACGTAAACTCTTCTGGTTTATATCACCAGATAATTTGATAAACTCGGTGTTCTTGATTTTTTTGCTATATGTGTCTTTTGGTATCTTGCTGTAATCAATATTTTGGATAATCGACTCCCATATAAACTCAACATTTGTGTCGTAATAATAATCACCATCAATGAACGTGTAGTCTTTTCCAAGCTCTATTACATTTAAGTCTTTTAAAATGTTCCCATCATGGAACAAGTTGACCTCATTTTTGTTAACACCTAAATGTAACACCAAACTCGATTTTGAAATAATATCCTCAACTGCGAAAGACGACAACTTTCCATTGTAGACACCGTGGAATGAGGACAATTCTTCGTTCAGTATACCCTTTCCCTGAATGCTTGTAAAGCAGTCAATTTTCGCTTTTTCGATGAATGTATTAAGATTTTTCGATTGCCCTTTGATGAAAACATCAGCAATTACTGATGGTTTAGAGCATTTATAAATCTTGTCTATTATCTTTTCTGCAAGGTTTTTCGTTAATTCAGGATTAGAATCTCTGTTTATCAGATCCAGCGGTCTATCAAGAAACGCTATGTCTACCAAGACGTTTGATAAATCCGATGGTATAAATAGATAACCAGGCTTTGAATTTTTGTAGACTGTTTCAATCACATTATCAATCTGACTGTGAATAGTGGCCTTGTCATTCAAACTCTCAATGACACAGGTGAAAGGCTCAACTAGTTTCTCATAAACGTAATGATCTTGTAAACCATATGTTTTCTTATTTGGAATCAGATGATGAAGATTTTTTATACTAGGATTGGATTTAATTGTAGTTGATGAAGTTCCAACAATATGTAGAACCGGAGAATTTTCAGTAAAAGCACCACTTATAGCATTCAAAGCACTTAATTCTCCAACACCAAACGTAGTTATCAAAACACCAATGTTATTAATTCTTGCATAACCATCTGCAGCATATCCTGCATTCAGCTCATTACAATTTCCAATCCATTTCACATCGTTAACCGAATATAGATGCTCTAGCAATGAAAGGTTAAAATCACCTGGAACTCCAAACACAGATTTTACACCAACTTGTTTAATACGCTGAAAAAGGTATTCACCTAAAGGAATTTTATTTATTCTACTGCCCTCAGCAACTGTCATTTTAAAGCACAATTATTTTATTGTCAAAATGCTTTGTGTTTAAGACAATTAAGGAATAAGTTGGAGTTGAGTAAAAAGAAGGTGATCCGTGTGATATTTATACAAATATTTTAGCGGTTATCAAAGGATATTAGATATATGCGACATTTTAAGGAAGAATTGAATATCTAAAATATGTACCTATATACATAAACGTTCAAAAATCTCGATATTAGTTACCTGATGAATGGAAGTTACATTTATCTGAAATAGCTGAGTTACACTCAGAAGCTTTGTATAATACAGCTTTCAAATGAGTTAATCTTATACAAGTATTGAAGGTAACAGTTATTGTGATAAAACATTACGCTTAAAGACGGAATATTCGGTTGTGAACGGTTATTACCTACAAACAAATCCTAAACTGTTTGTAATTTTAATAATGTACACGGAAGAGTAAAAACCCATGCGGATACTGCTTTTACCATAAGAAAAGAGCCACGATTTTTGGAGTCAAAAATTCAGAAGATCTGATGCAGAGAGGTCAAATAATTATCAATAGCAATGATAAAATGTTCATTTCTTATCTTTTCGCCCGGTTCAAAATCAACTGGGGACAACGCACTGTGTTAATTGTTAGTAAAATCACAGATTCATCTCATTAGATTAAAGCTTTCGTAAAATCAAGGCCAACTTACTTTTTAACGACAAATCTGACATAAATATTTGCATAAATCTCGCTTAATGCGTACTGAATATCCTCAACTGATGGATCAGTCAAAAGACAAAACCTCAGTCCAGACGCACTTTCGTAGAAATGTGCTCTATATTTACCAGTTGAATAAGAATCTAGAATATTCTCTTCAGGAAAGTTAGTTCCCAGTTTTCTTGCAATATTTCTGAGTGAAAACAAAGCACCAAATAGCAATTTTGCAGAATCTTCATCATTTTTCGAGTTTATCGACCCTCCTAAAGTTCCTGTATGCGTTCCAGCTTCATCAACATGGCTGAATATTCTAGACTGTTGTGTTGGTGTGTTCTTAATTTGTGACCATTCCCGGCTGTAAATACAATTACCTGATTACTGTTAGTCTCTTGGTAGCTATACGTGTAAGCTCTTTAAGATTCAATGCCTTCTAATACCAGTACATACAATGTCTGTCAAATATCCAAAATGAAAAAATTGTCATTTGAACAATTCAGTCGATATGTTGGTAGTTATTATATGTTGAATGGAGATCTAACTAATTCCAGTCAAGTATCAAGAAATGAAAAACAAATAGTAAATTACCCGGATAGATAGTTATATCTATCTATTATTCCATAGTCAAGAGTGAAACACCAACTATAAATAAGAAGATATAGAATGTATCTAAAGTAAACTGTGATGATTAATAGTTACAAAGAGATAAACAAAAAAATGAATGAAGAAGTTTTGGAATTCGATGACTTAGTAAACAAAAACATATACAAGAAAAAAAACATGTAAAACAAAATAGGTAAATAACTTTAACAAGTACAAAAATATATTCAGTTTTCAATAGACAACGATATTAAAATGACAACAAATCAATTTCGCCATTGTTGTTAGAGTTCGTATTTTTGTGATTATTGGTATTCTGTACACTATTAGGCGTGAGCGAATGGTCAAATAGGTCAACATTATTATTTGATTGGACAGAGTTCTGAGCTCTGCTAACGGGTTTTATGGTCTCGTGTACGTTAGTTTTAGCGGACGAGAATAAGTTGCTGAAAGCGTCATTCTTTTTAGATGGTGGTGGGTTTGTGTTGATTGAATATGATGGAGTTACTTGGACAGTATTGGAATAGCCTTGTTGGAATGCTGCAGGTGTTGAGGAAACAAATGAACTAAAATCATCTAGTGCATCGTTCTGTCGAGTTTGAGCTTGTGGGTGTTGATGATATAGATTAGCCAAATTATTATTCAGGTGGGTTGATGGATTAGGGTTTGAAACAGGAACAGCGCTTTGGAAATCGTCAAATTCATCATCATCATCATCATCCTTTTTGGACACACTGCCTCCGTTATTTGAAGCACTTGGACCATCAAATGAAAAAAGGTCAACTTCTGGTTGCTTTGATGAGGCAGTTGCATGAACTTTTGATGTTTGAACGGTAGAGGTTGCTGTAGTTGAAGGAGTATCATGTTCAGTTTCATATTCCTCAAATCTATTGGAATCTCCACCGGCCCTTGGTTCTTCAAAATTTTCACCAAAGACACCACCATCCCCAAAAACTCTATTGCCTTCGTAACCACCTCCATAAGTACTTTCTTCTTCATCGTCATATTGGTCTACAGCCCCAGAGTTTCCCGAAAGGTAAAGTGCACCACCGGTAGAACTTGATGATACTGCTCCGAACTTCTTAGCATTGTCTCTAGCTTTTTTACGCTCCGCTCTGATCATCGCTTCATCATTAAGAAGGGCTAATAAAACTTTAGCACGGTTACGAACATTGATACCCTGATCTCTGCCTTGAGAATCAATATAGTGAAATGAGCGCAACATGGAGATTATACTCAAATTAGCTCTTGCATCGTCAACGAATCTTTCTGATCCGTGCTTAATTAAATACTCTAATAACTGCAAAGCTTTGTAAATTTGCCTCCACTCATTAGCAGTCTTCTCAGTAAATCTTCTAAAGATCATACCGATAATTTCTTCACGCTCTCTATAGTTATAAGTACCAGAAGCAATCTTTTGCATCAAGGAAGACGAAGCACCCCAGGGCTCATTGTTCGTGGCCTCACGAACTTTTGCCTCCATTTCTGTATAATTTAAAACGACATTTTGAGCTTTACGTACGTAAGCCTTAACATCATACAATGATATATTGTTGATTGTATCTTTTAGTGAATCCATCGTATCTTTTTACCAACTTTCAATACCGTTCTATTAAAACTTATGAGAACCTCTGAATTAAAATGAATATTACTTCTATCTGTAAGGAAGAATATGGTAGTTTGATTCTGTTTTTTTGTTTTTAAGCAAAGTAAAATTTGTTTCCTTCCGTTTGTATTAATAGGGGAATGAAATCTGAAGTAGCCGATCTGTGCCACGTAACCACTCAACATTGAAAATAAAACCCGAAATAAAATGTTCGGATGTATCAAGATGTAAGAAACGAGTATTATCAAGAGCTACGTTAGTTATATTTACGTGGGAATCTCGTAGGAACATCATTTTGATAGAATAGACATATTTACATTTATAACTCACCTGATTCTTCAATAGTGATTTTGGCTCTGGTCAGGCCATTTGGTGTACCGTAAGCTTCAATGGTTTTAACCGAGTCAAACCCATTTGTAACTTCACCAAAGACAACATGTTTGCCGTCTAACCATGGGCAAGGAACGGTGGTGATGAAGAACTGCGAACCATTGGTATTAGGACCGGCATTAGCCATCGATAATAGACCTGGACGGTCATGGGTTTTCTTGAAATTCTGAGGAACGCATGTTAGTACTGACTGGTAAAATTATAGTGCTATCTACTCACTTCATCAGCGAATTTTTCACCGTAAATGGATTTTCCACCGGTACCATTACCTCTTGTGATATCACCACCTTGTAACATAAAATTTGGGATAACACGATGGAAGACTGATCCAGCAAATCCATAACCTTTTTCACCTGTAGCTAAAGCTCTGAAATTCTCAGCAGTTTTTGGCACAACCTAAATATATTAATTAGTAATCAGAATACTACATAACAATTGTCTATATCACTTACATCATCATATAACTCAAATTCAATTCTCTCTAATTTTCTACCTAGTGAATGTTAGTGATTAATTTCTCGCTCTTTAATGTTGAATGAAAAGACACGTACCATCAATAGCTGGCGTAAAAAAAACCTTTTTACCATAAGCTAACTGGGAAGTGGAGAATGAACGTGCACTTTGACGAATACCAATAACCGATCTTGAAAACATCTCTTGAATAAACAAATTCTATAAGCAATTATAACAAATTCTGACGAGGAAATATAATTACTACGAAGGTCATCAAGAAATTAATCTCATTTCGGACATTCAGGATCCAATTTGTCCGGGTAATACATCCTAAAGACCATATATAAGTAGTATCAGAACTTTTCAAGAACAATTCTGCTGTTGACTATGTTGATGACGTGATCTACTGATCACTGATCTAAAATGAGAAAAAACTGTTAATAATGTTAATATACTTTAAAAAAGCAGATAGAAAAAAGTGTCTAAAAAACCTAACGAAAAACCTCAGCCAACATAAAAGGCAAAACCAATAAAGACTAAACCACGACAATATAAAACAACAAAATTCGCTCAACTCAATAGACTTTGAACCAATGTGATTTTTTCAATCAGGATATTAATCGCTTCAACAGCGTCATCAAAACTATCACGTAATAAAGCTTCGTGTAATCCAGGTAATATATCTCCAGTATATCCTAAGTTTTTATGAGGAGCATATATAATATGTTTCATCCAGTCCCGATTTTTTAAGCCTCGATTGTCCAAAAACACTCTATCAACTTTGATCAGTTTATCATTTGCCAATTTGATTTTTACAGCTAGTTTTATTTTCTTAAAAAGCTTGAACCAGGGATAATCAATAGATATTTGATTCTGTAAATTCTTTGTATAGTGATCATAGCCTTCAGTAATCAGTATGAGTTTATTTAATGAGCTTTGTAATTTATCTACTAGGTTTCTGAAGTCTGGGCTCACAGTATCGATTTGGCTGGAAGCTATACTGCTTGACTTCAAAATTTTTCTTTCCATCCAAGAATTTGGTATTTCTTTACTGATTGTTCTAAAATATCCAAGAATGTCTTTTGCATACTTCGAAGTTTTATAACTGACAACCTCATCTTCTGTAATAGTCAATGCAAGTAATCCATAAAATTTAGCCAATGTATTGTGATATTGAAAACTTGGATCAACGTATTTCTCCAACCATGTATATGAATCGTAAGTTGAATGATAATGATAAACAGCAGCTTCATTTTGGCCTCTTCCAAACCCTGCTGAAATACTAGGAATACCTAAATGATTTTGAAAAACAGTAAAATCGGTTCCTGACCCCAAGATGCCAATTGAACTATTAGATTCTTTCTTCCAAACATCATGTAGAGTTTGATGAGGATCGTTTAAGTATAAGATCTTTTTTGAAACCTTTGTAATACTTTCATGTAATAATGGATTTGCAGAAATCTTAAAGCTTTTGCCACAAACACCAACATCCAAATTCAAATACGACACAGTGTTCCTAGATAGTTGTTTTGAGTAGTCCTCGCCAAATTCAGTTGATCCCAACATACCATATTCTTCACCATCCCAAGAACCAATTATAATATTTCTCAAGGGTTTCCAGCCTTTTTTCACCAAATTACCGTAGCTTCTAGCGATTTCTAATAAAATAGCAGAACCACTCTTTGGATCCCCTGCTCCACTAATAGTCCAAGAGTCTCTATGATTGGCAATTATGATCGTTTCATCTATGATACCTGGAATTTTGACCATTACATTTGTGATTGGTCTAATCTGATAATCTTGTGAATTGAGTAAATTTAACTCGTATTCTGATGGACCAGTTGAATAATCAAACCCTTCAATATTTCCCTCCCAATCACTAAATTTGCGTCCTTTCAAATTTATCTTTTGTAGAATTGGGGTGATGTCTTTGATACTAACTGGAATTGATGGAATGTTTGGAATTTTACCACTAGGATCTTCTCTTCTGACACCTTTTTTACTTGCGTAACCAGGGGTTGTTGGATCTCCAGGAAAATCGGTGAAATATTCAACTGATCCTCTTTGTATACTTGACGGATTTCTGGCTGGCCCTTCAGGGTATGCTTTAAATCCATTCTTTTCAGTCAGGTATTCATCATCGTAAGCATCGTCGAATAAAACAACCCCAACTGCTCCAGCTTCTTCTGCAAACTTAACTTTCAAACCACGAAATATTTTTCCGTAACGAATAATCGCAATAGATCCACTAACTTGCACATTTAATCTTTTTAAAGTTTCAAAATCTTCAACTCTACCATAATTTGCAAAAACGTACTTTGCAGTTACATTGCCATTGGCAGAATATCCATGAAATGCAGGAACAGTTTCATGCAAAGTAGTTGGATCTGAAGCAAACATGTCTTCAGTTAGATTTGCATTGTATATCTGTTCACCGTCATTATTAAGCAACTTTAAGCTACTGTCGATAGGTCTGTTTAGCCAAATTTCGTACTTTTCAAAATAGGGTTTCAGGCCAAATTCCCTGAACTTGTCGTATGTAAATTGTACTAAATTATCTCCTTCACCAGCCAGGTGGGGCGAGCTCGTATACTTCTCCAAATATTCTTTTGCATTGTTCTTCAAATCCAGACTCTCAATGAAAAATCGTTTTGTATCAGCTTTTGATACTTTTGAAAAATGCAAACTTCTATAATCCCTACTTAGAGAGGTCCTAGGCAGGAACACCAAATTGAAAAGAAGTATGAAAATTGCGCTGAACCCAATACAAGCTGCAAATCTTTTCAGAGTTCTTGAAAAGGCTGATTTTATTCTAGAATTTTTTGAGTGTGTTGAAGAGATAGATTCCAAGGTATAATCTTCCTCGTTTAACAGCGGCAAGAGCTCTTCTCGATCCATTTCTTACAACTTTTTCTGACCTGTTTAATATCTGTTAAAGATGAAAAGTTAAATAAGCTACTACTATACAATCGTAAGCATAAAGTAATGAGGATTTTCTAGCTTTTTATAAGAAAAAAGTTCTCTACTGAAACGATTTAGCCTTCATTTGTCTCTTTTATATGCACACCGGTATAAATGGATTTATTCAATGTGATGTGGCACTTACCAAAAAACCGTTTATAGATAAACCGGTCTGGTTTACAAGTTGTATCGTTTCTACATAGAGATATATATATATAAATACGTTTTCATTAAGAACCATTTAACAATTTACGGTAGTTATTTTTTTCTAATATTATTTTGGTCTAAATCTTCTTCAGCCTTTCTTTTACCATCAACAGTTTCTTTCTTTTCAGTTTCTTTTTTCAAAGCTTCTGTAGCCCTTACATCACCAGTGACACCATTAACTGGTCTGAAGTATGGTTGACACCTCCAGTACGGGATTTTCTTGTAATGACCACCCCAGGCCTCTAGATCACCATCGGTAATCTTGTCTTCCAAGTTGGGATTATCTAAAATGTTTTTGACGATTGTTTCAACAGCAACAACAATTTCTTCGAATTTTGAAAGGTCTTGTTTCGAAGACGATTTTGATATTTTTTCTCTAACGTCAGTATGGTGTGATAAAAATGGTCTTAAAATCTTGAAAAAATGTGATTTGAGAGCTATCTTTGATGCGTTTCCAGGACAGGACTTGACGATTTCATAGTACTCTCTCAACAAAACATCAACTCTTGGAAATTGCTCTATTGGATCATCACTGAAAACACCTGGGTTGTATAAATTTCCCTCTGCCGACATCATAGCATCACACCCAATTTGATTCAAACCTCTGGAGATATCCTCAGGGTACAAAATGTTCCCATTCGCAAAAATAACTGTATCTCTTGGTAAATTGTCTCTCAAATATTTTATGATTTTCCAGTCGGCTAAACCTGTTTTCTGGCCTTTCATTTCTCTTAATCTACCATGGACAGTTAGAAATTGTGCCCCTGCTGCTAAGACCATCTTCGCATAGTCAAGACTTTTTGACCAGTCATCATAAACCCTTATCTTTGCGGTTACTGGAATCTTTGAATGTATGTGGAGTTTGTTGATTAATTTGAAAATTAGTTCCCAATCATCCATCAGGAAAGCCCCATACTTCCCTCTCTTTGCAATACCTTGAGGACAGCCTAAATTTAAATCAACAGCATCACACTTGTCTTGAACAAACTCTACGGCTTTAAGCAAGTATTCGGGATCGTTTGCACAGAATTGAACAACTAGTGGTCGATCTTGTTGTGTATCACCATCTAATTCACTCCACATATCATCGCGATATTTCTGTGATGTAGCAAATAATTTGGCATGAAACATTGGGGTGTAACATAATGAAGCACCGTATTTTCTTGACAAAATTCTCCAAGCTAGTTCACTTTGATCAACCATCGGCGCAACAATCTTAGTAGGTCTACCCACTTTTTCATACAGTTCGCGACCTGTTGGCTTTATATAAAGTGGTTTGATTTCATCATCTGTTCTTATTTTCAGGTTTGTCATGATGTGTCGTTTGATATTTTTAAGTGATATAGTCGACTTGACGATATTTGAGACACTTTTTAACTTACTCAATGCGTGACAGTTTTATATATAAGTGTTGTGTTGTTAGTATGCTAATCAACGCCTATGTAATTGAATGAAGAATGGAATGGCTAATTTATTTTCTACACATGAAATATGTCAGAAATTTAGTAGAAAAAATTACTAATATCGAACAAAGGTCAAACCAAAATAAATATTTGTTGTTCAGTCTCTGTTTATTGATGATTGAAATAGAATTTTAAAATTTTTTTATTGGTCGGTTATGAGAGATGTGCCCATCACACTCTATATATGAACAATTTACATCATTTCAAAATAATATATAGTATATAATTATATATATATAGACAAAAAACCTCCTTCCGAATTTTCACTTAATTACCCAAAATCAGTCTAAATTATAAACATATAACCATAAACATAATATCAACACAAATCAACTATACGTAACGTAACATAACATAAAAATAAATATACACAAATTGTGAAAGGTGAATCAGTTTGAACTTGGTGAGCTCACCCCTGAATTGGGAGCACTAGTTTTCAGAATGTGAATAGCTCTCTTTTTTAAAGCAGTTGCGAACAATAAAGCAATCGGCCAGATTGGAGCATCAGCCAAAATTCTCACACCTAAGTATAAACATCTTGAAGATAATCTTGCATTCTTTATAACTTCAATGGTGAATTGTAAGTCAGTATTTGGTTCCATCGCAACCTTTGCTAACTCATCATCCAAAATCTCAACATCTAGTGCTCCATTTGCTTGCAGTCTTAGAAATTCTGCGTATGATTGATTGTTATATCCCTTTGGTAATAAACTTTGTTCAATTTTCTTTAGAATTTTTTCTGACTTAAGCCATAGAGTTCTATCAATAGCGTTCAAACTGCCATTACCGTTTGAATTTTTATAGGCCCAATTTTCAACTTGCAATAAATATTCTGCAACAAGCAAAATCGATGAGAAAATGCATGTGATGAAAAAAATTGGAGTTCTTGTTGATGTCTTCTCTGCATCTTTTACAATTGAAACGTAGTCAATCCATAACTTGATAATGTCTAAAGCATAATTTGTTGACTCCCTCAGAGCATCAAAATCGTTATTTAATTCTTCTAATTTGTTATTCATACCTTTCCAATCTTTTAACCAAATTTTTTCGATAATTGGTGTTAGATGAATGCATTTTCTTATTTTTGCAAATGATAATAAAGGCAAAGTTAGTTTTAGAACTGGGTTATTATCAATAAGAATCAAATTCGGTTCATTTGGAATCAGAATTCCTCCATTTCTAATGAACAATGATTCCCAACTTTTAATTAATGATTCAATTACGGGTCTTGAATTCATTCTCCATTTTGTTGCTCGGATATCACCATTAAGTTCTGCTTTCAGGTTCAATCTTTCTATATATATTTTTTCATGTATTGACATCAATAAACTGAGTAAAGTTTTATCGGAAATCCTTTTAGAGTCAAATAAATTCAAGTTTGTCAAATAGTTTAGACAGTGAGTATATGATTCACCTCCATTAGATAATTCAATCAAAGAGAATTTGGAATCAATAACAATCTTATTATTATTTAGTACACAAATCCATTGTTCGTAATTTTTTGAGTTCCATAAGCTTTCATCACTACATGGAATACCACATTTTAGATCAATTGAATGTAAAAAGCAGTTTAATCCAATTAATGACGAAAATAAATTTGAGACCAGTAAAATTGTATGGCAGGTTCTGATTCTAGACTGAGCAAGAATGAAATAATTGAAGTTATTTTGTAGCGAAATTGGTGAATTATTATAACTATCAATTATAGGTGGTGGAGTTAAAAAATTTTCTAAGGGTAAATTCAAAAATGTCAATTTAATCAATTCAATCAACGTGTTCAAGTTGCTTTTCATTGTCTTCGTGACATTTGAATCATTATTAAATATACCGATAAATATTAATAAAACCATGCTTTGGAAAACCCACAAAGGTATATCATTATTTGTGAAACTTTCCTTATGTTCCAAGAAATCATGAATATGAAATCTGGATATGTTAAATAACATCATTGCATGAGTTGAATGGAAACCATATAAAGCACCAATAGAAGCTATTGCTAAAATTATTGGGTTGTTTTCAAGTGATGGAACTAATGTGTCCAGATGAATAAATGGGAAATA
>JAJMCJ010000136.1:0-25920 GCA_030572875.1 Wickerhamomyces kurtzmanii | reverse complement strand
GATTTCTATATCATAGAATTTTTTCAGGCCTTTCGTTTTTTTAATAAATCTAAAGCAATAGTTCGTTTCCATCTCAATTGCAAAGCGAAAAGTCAACTGTTATACAATAGTATCCAATAAGTTGCTGAGACCTCTCTTTCTCATCTTTACTATAGAGATCGAAGGATTACTTTCCTACAACGTACTTACGAGCAAAAACATATTTCAGTTCCGGCCAAATTATTGTTAATTTCTGGAGTCTGTTTTAATATCCATTTTATTCTTAATCAAAGCCCTGAATTATCACTATAATTGAGCAGAACCCAAAGCGCTATTCATACTAAACATTTAATTGAATTAATAGTGAATTTATCAACGATGTCTTTTTTCAAAAAGTTTAGCTGGTTTTTGACATTTCTCGCAGTCATTTTCAATATATATATCTATACATACCCAAGTTTAACACCAAACCAGTGTTCATGGGCATACCAAAGTCCAAAGATCAGTTTTGACCAGAATTCAATTCTGGAATCTCTTAAACAGACACCGTATATTGGAGATATCCTTTCTCAATATTATCTGAGAACAGAATACCACAAACCAAAAGTTGACGATATAAAAATGCTAGCATTGGGAGATCCACAAATTAACGGGAATTGGGTTTCCACGCCTTACTTAAAAAGAGTGGATAATTATGGAAATGACTACTACTTAGGCCATATCTACAGGGTTATGAAGAGAAGATTGAGACCTACGCACGTGGCTGTGTTAGGAGACTTATTTTCGTCACAATGGATCGGTGATAGTGAGTACTTTAATAGAACAAGAAGATATGTTACTAGACTATTCCCACAACCTGAGGAACACAGAAAATATGTTTTAGACTTTGTTAATACACATGAAAGAATTGATTGGGAAGAATATCTCAACGAAAAAAAATCAACTCCTCTACATGAACTAAGATATAACTACTCTGATGTTTACGACTGGAATACTCCTAACTACATCAAGCAGTTTGATGATGAACCACTGTTCCTCAATGTCACTGGAAACCACGATGTCGGGTATTCAGGTGATGCGACGTGGCAGCACATGGCAAGATACACCAAACTGTTTGGTAAAGATAACTACTGGATTGAATACGATGTCGACACCGACCATCCATGGAGAATAGTTGTTCTAGATTCACTGTTGCTAGAAGGCCCGGCACTGCAGGAAGAGTTTGTTCAATACACATGGGAATTTCTGTACCAACTCTTTGAAAGAAACTTTGATGGATCTACCGTGTTACTAACCCATGTTCCGTTTTACAAGCAGGAAGGGTTATGCGTTGACGGACCGTATCATGAGTACTATGGTGAGGATGCAAAAGAAGCATACAAAATTGGCAGACTCAGATCGCACAACCATCTGAGCTACGATACAACACAAAGAGTTTTAAACCTAATATTCAACGACAAGCCTGGAATCATCTTAACGGGACACGACCACGAAGGCTGTGAAAACTACTACAACAAAAACTCAACAACAAACGAATGGAGTGCGTCTAAGCAACGCTTTGGAGAGGTGAGTGTGAAGGAGGTCACTGTCAGAGCTATGATGGGTGAGTACGGTGGTAACTCGGGTTTGATGACGGGTCATTTCAATACTCAAAACGACGAATGGGAGTTCGAGTTCACTCTATGTCCGTTCATCATCCAGCACGTCTGGTGGTTTACCCAAGTGGTCACTGTTCTAGCCATATTACTCCAGTCCATACGCTATATTTTAATCTCCCAGGCATAGATCATCCATCCATCACGAACTCTCTCTATAACCCTAAGAAAACATCTACATTACCCTCCCTCTTTATTCATCGACATGTATAAATAAGAGAGCTTTCCCTTTTATTTTTATATTGTTTTTATGATTTTTTCCTTTTCTTTGAAAGTTGCAACCAGGTTAATTTGGCATATAGTTAGAATGGGTTTTGAAGTTTCTATTTACTTTTACTTTGCTTATTTATTTAAGAAGGTTCTTATGGGTTTATAAAAAATTTCAATAATTTTCATGTGGACTATATGTTGATACATTCTTGGTGAGAAAAATATTGATCTATAAAGAATATTCTGTTTTGCTTTTTGAACGGCAGAGTGTCCCGTAAGATCAAGATATTCTTTTAAAAGAAATTAGAAATATTTTATAGTTGAGTTCTTCCTTATATATGTACTGAAAATTTTTTCCATTTTTCAAATACTGTAGTGGTCGTAGAACCATAATTACTTCAATTCGGGGAGAACTAACTAGTTCATCTAACTCACATAATTCCCATCCTCCACCAGGTACGTCTACGTAGGTATACACCTCGAACAATGTCTTCCTTCAAAGAATTGAAAGTATTGATAGGGCTTAAAAAAAATTAAAAAAAAGAAAAAAAAATTATTTGTGGACGTGTGCATACCAGTTATTTGATTATCTAATAATTTCCTATTTGCGTGTTTTTGTTTATTTTTTCTTTTTTTTTTTGTTCTTTGATATCAATTTTGTGGAACTTATATCTTGAGATCCGTACTATTCAATCTAGCAAAATTCACTATTAAACAGCACTGTCGTTTCCAGTTTCAGTTTCCGTTTCTCTGATCACATTCACAGCTAGACATACTTGTATTCAAACACAGTTCTCTCACTATACTGATATCTGATTGGTTCCTTTTCACCTAGGGTTTGTTTTTGATTTCGTTTTCGTTTCAATTTGTTATAGATCAGTTTTTGGCTTTTAGATAAGACCATCCAGTGTTTACATATTTATTCATTTATTTATTTTTGATCTGTCTGTTATAGAGGGGCACACACAAGGCTGAAAAGATATATAAGAACAAGCGAATCATTTGAATTCTTTTTGATCGCATTTCGTTTCTCTCATTTTGATCCGAGTATTGGTATTTGGCTGTTTTCCCATTCATGTTACAGAGCTTACTGTCATTTTAATCCACCATACTAATAAGCAAATCATAAGCGTAAACAGTCACAGAGACTACATATCATGAATTTCATACGCAAAAAGCCACAAGCTCCGTTGAACGATTTGACAGAGTTGTACAATGAAACTGCAAATTCAACAATCTACAATTTAGCTTTAGAAGAGAAGTTTGACTACAAGAGAGCATTACAAGGTTGGAAATCACTGCATACCACAGTCCTATACAAACTGGATCTGATCAATAACTCCTTTCCAGATTACAGCTACTCTGCAGATGAAACATATCTGAGAGAAGGTATCTTTGATCTGGATCAGAAAGGGCTGGACCATCTGGAGAGAGTTACTACTCTATACAACGAAGAAATCAGAAGAGCGAATAAAATGAACGAAACCAATACCAGTAATAGTAGTTATACAGTGCCAACGTTAAGATCATTGAATCCTCACTATATGCAGACTAAGTCTGCTTCAACGTCATCAATACAGCCAAGACTGTTGAAAACATTGAGACCTCAGAGACCTCTCAGGCTTGATACTCCAACTCATACGCCATCGTCTGTCTCAAGAACCGCTGCAAATCGAATATGGTCAGATGAGCCTAAAAGAGTTTGGGCACCGTCAAAAAGTTTAGGTAATAACTCAAATTTTGTCAATGTAAATAAAGTTAGTTATCATTCGGAGGATGATGATGAAGAAGAGGAGGAATTTGACATCAAATCCATCAAAAGAAATGCGGCTTTAAATCAACTAGAAGCTTCATCTTCGCATACTAAATTATCAAGAGGCAAAGTTCAACGACCTCAACAACAGGACGAGACTAAAAAAGTTTCTGATAATTTCAATAATTTAACCCTTGCAAAACCTCAAACTACTAAAAAACAACCCCCACCTCCACCAAAGAAACCAGAGCTAAGGTCAAAGAATGTAATCAAACCAAAGGTTCAAACCACAACTGTCCGAAAAACCACGAATACAACAGTGACTTCAACTACAAAAAGAACAGCTGTTAAAAATTCTACTGTGCAGTCTAAAGCGACCACGATTAAACCAGGAATAAAGTCAATATCTTCGAACATTCCAAGCTTACCTTCATCTAAGACAACCCCAAGAAGTCAATCCCCGACTACTAGAAGACACATCCCGCCACCAGTTGAGGATGAAAATGAAGAGAGCAGTTTGAAAGATACAGAAACCATTGACGATGAAGAAGAACTCGATGAGCACACGGAACTGATATTAGCTGAATCTGATGTTCGTGAAGCTATGGAGAACAAGATTATTGATGAATTAAGAGGTATTGATAAAAATTCAGCCAAGCAAATTTTTAACGAAATTGTTGTTCATGGTGATGAAGTTCACTGGGATGATATAGCAGGGTTGGAGAGTGCAAAGAACTCTTTAAAAGAAACTGTTGTTTATCCATTTTTAAGACCAGATTTGTTTTCAGGTTTAAGAGAACCTGCAAGAGGAATGTTATTATTTGGGCCACCAGGAACTGGTAAAACAATGCTTGCACGAGCAGTTGCTACAGAATCTAGATCAACTTTCTTTTCAATTAGTGCATCATCTCTCACATCAAAATTCTTAGGTGAGAGTGAGAAATTAGTTCGTGCATTATTTATGCTAGCTAAAAGATTGTCACCATCAATTATATTTGTTGATGAAATTGATTCGTTGTTATCGGCTCGTAACGAGAATGGAGAACATGAAGCATCAAGACGAATTAAAAATGAGTTTTTAATCCAATGGAGTGATCTAACCCATGCTGCTGCTGGTAAAGATAATGGAGAAGATTTACAAAGGGTTTTGGTTTTAGCTGCAACAAACTTACCTTGGGCAATCGATGAAGCTGCAAGGCGTAGGTTTGTTCGTCGTCAATATATTCCATTACCTGAACCTGAAACAAGGCAGGCGCAGATTATAAAATTACTAGCACATCAAAAACATACCTTATCAGAAAAAGAAGTAAGTAAATTAATTGAATTAACTGAGGGATTTTCTGGTAGTGATATGACTGCTTTGGCAAAAGATGCTGCAATGGGTCCATTAAGATCGTTAGGCGATAAGCTGTTGTCAACAGCAAGAGATCAAATTAGACCGATTGGGTTAGAAGATTTTGAAGCAAGTTTGAAATATATTAGACCCAGTGTTTCGAAAGAAGGGTTAGATCATTTCGAAGAATGGGCAGAACAGTATGGTTCATCAGGTGTTTAATTTTTTGCTTTTAGTTAAAGGTGTATTTTAAATTTTACGCTATGATATTCGTAATATTATTGTAAATGAAAAACTTCATGAACACGCATTATAAGTATGAATTAAATACGTAAAATATCTTGAACTATAGAATCAGAAATAAATAAATAAATAAATAAATTCAGATAACTCAAAGTTAATTGCAAAAGCATTGTCATTAAGCGTGAGTTTTAGATAACACTCTCAGTTTAGACTGATAGGTATCTTTATCCAAATAACAGCCTTTCAACCATCTTTCTCCTGAGTTTTTTTCAAATTTCAATCTTGAATGTAAAACCCTTCTATTGTCAAACAAAACGCAGGAATTTTCAGGAAGTTTTACCTTGAATTGATTGTCCACATTATTAATGAACTTCTCAAAAATCTTTACTCCAGTTTTAAAATCTTCAAATAAATACCGTTCCCCTAGTTCTTTTGCACCGGATGTTAAGCTATTTGTGTTGTTTGTAATTCCATATTCAAAAGGAGCTTGAAAAGGTGGCGAGTAATTAACCTGTTCAATCTTGTTGTTTTCATCAGCAACGACTAAAGGTCTTGAATAGAAATATGATTGATTATCGTTTTCATAATGAAAATTTATGGGAACGTGCAATAGACCCTGGAAAGCTTGAGAGTCAACTTCCGAAACATAACCTGCAGCGTTGAATGAATCCACAAAAATGTTTTCACCACCTGTGGTATTATTCTTAATTGAGTGTAATAACTGGAGTCCAGGAGGACTTTCATAGTAAAGTAAATCCATATGCAACGGTAAAAAGACATCAGTATATGCAATATTCTTGGCATTTGGTACGGATTGAACGTCAAATAACTTTCCATAAAAAGTCTCTTTTATATAACCAATTCTATTTGCAATCTTCTCAACAAACCACTCTTCATAGTTGGTTGTCGTCTCGCATGGGATATTGTTAATAAAACTTATGCCGTATTTGTTCAAGTTCTTTAAGGTCTGATATAGAACTGCATCATCGCTCATGTAGTCATAGTACTCAATATCGTATATACCTTTTATGTTCAATTTCAATCTTTTTTTATCCCATAATTCAACATCACTGGTGTAGTATCGGTGCGAAGATCTTTCGTCATATAACCCATATTTCTTCAAGAACTGGTTGGAATAATGTGCAATGTCACCATCTGACCATTTTATCTGAACCCCATTTTCAACTACTTTGGCTTCAAGTGGTGTAACATCAACAATTGAACCAGTCGTAAATAATTTTTGTTTCGAATCTGGATCTAATGATTTCAATGATGTGGACGAGTCTCTTAAAAACGTATTGTTGAACTCAACCTTCAAATCATCCTTTTTAAAATACACTTGAGTAAACTTTTTAGTGAAACTGACTTTCAATTCGTCTGACTGTGCTGAGTTTGATAAAGAAATATTTAACTTTGGGTTCGAACCAATTTTTGCTTGGTTTGTAGAGATAGCTCTAACCGATAACAAAGGTTTCCCCTTATATAATGAGAGTTGTTTAGTCAAAAACTTTAACATGGTTCTAACTGACAAAATACCCGGTAAATAGGTATCAGTATGTTCCACAAATTTGATTGAATGTTCTCTTTGTGATGGTGATCATGATAATGATTTTAAGATCAAAGGTAAAAATCCGGGGAAATTAAGGAGATATGACCGGGTCATTAAGGTCGGTTTGTATGATATATTCAAAATTATGAACTTCTTTCTATTCATCCATATCGTAAAGATCAAGTCGTAGAGATTTCCAGGACGAATAAAGGGTTTAGTGGTGCCGAGATGAACCTCATCCTCTTTTACTAGAGCAAAAACCCTCTTCAATTCGGTCTTTTCCTGCCGTTTCAAGAATTCAAGTTTTGGTCAAGAGTAGACTCTCCGTCGTTTCGACCAAAAGGTCAAGACTTGAACGCAAAAGGCCACCTATTTACTGAGATCTCAGAAGACGAGATATACAGTAGGCATGATCAAAAGTTACTAAACGCAGCTTCACAACTGCATTTTTGTTATAAGGCCCATACGTCATTTGTACCACAGAAAAGACAGAGACGCGTAACGTTTCTAAGAGATATCTGGAACTCTCGGCCATTCCTCGGTAGCTACAACCCTTATCTGAGTCTCAAAAGTCTTTCAGCTATCGAAGAATCAAACTGTAGGCTATATATTGCCTATCTTGTCTAGCACGTGAATCTTCACGGCTTTTTTGTCAATTTTAAAACAAGTTTCCGAGAAGTAATCCAAGTGTTCTGTGAAAGATAAATGGCTTGGTACACAAATTCTTCTACAAATCAAAAAGGCATTGCTAGATTCAAATTCACAGCTCTTCAAACAGCAGTGACGACTTTTGAAAACGACGTTGGTATAATTTTGGTAGATGTAAAGGTAGGCGTAATTTATTACCGGATCTGGAGACTTTTGTGAACCACGGAAGATATCGACAAATTAACTTAATTATACTATAACTACATGAATGTTTTAATATATCAGCATAAAAATTCAATTTGGACTGTGAATAATACTTAAAACCACACGAACTATATAATTTAAGCACGAATAAACATACTCTCTTTTTTTTCATGATGAGGTCCGTCGAAACCGTCTACCTCACCATCTGATCTTTTTTCATGATGAATTTTACCAGAAACTCCATCTTCGATACGGTACTCTTCTATTTCAACAGCATCTATAAGAATAATATCATTATCGGTTCTGCCATTTCCTGGTTCCATGTTGAGTTCTATCAGTTCTTTTTCTGTAAAGCAGTTGAAAATATCAACTTTATCTGAAACACCAGAATTTTTAACTGGAAAGAAATAGCAAATTGCCAAATAAACGAAAAAAGGAATAAAAAACGAAAAGAAAATAAAACCATAAAAATAACGCAGCATACCGGTACCTGTTTTGATTGATGGATTGACGGTACTTGCAAGACCAGGAATACCTAATGCAATAGGAATGATCAATGCAACGATGCTTCTGTAATTGACACCTTTGGTGAAGTAAAAAGTACCTCTTGGATCAGTTGTATAAAACTCCGAGACAGGGATCTGTCTCTTACGAACCAAATAAAAATCAGCAACACTGATAGCAAATACTGGTGTTGTGAAAACACCAAAGGAAGACATGACACTGATAAAGACTGATGTACCTGTGAAGAAATTCCAAGGCTGAACACACCATGAGACTAAGGCGGTGATGTAACTACCTCTTCTAATATTAATATATCTTGGAAATAGACCAGCTAGATCCATACCACCTGCGAAACCTGATCCGGTTGCATTCGACATAATCTGTGACAATAAGAAAGAAAATCCGATAAAGAATGTACCACATCTTGCTTTAGAATTGTAGTTATCTGATAGGAATTGTAAACATATATCGGATGGTAGCCAATATGCTTCACCATACAATTGTTTGCAACAGCTTGCACAAATTAAACCAATCAGTGGAACATAAGTTCCAGTGAGATAAAGACCAATAGTGATACCCCATGACATCTTCTTTACACTGTATGAATAACGCGAAAAATCTGACTGATTCATAACACCTGCGGAAACACCAGAATACCAGACAGTAATACCGTAAATCCACATCCATGCTCTTTCTGAGCCAGATATAGACAATGGAGAGTTCCATAAACTACCAGCTCCACCAGCTGTTGTGACCAAATATGCCACTAGACCAGTAATTGAAAATAAGACAGCAAAACAAGCAATATTACCGGGTATATTCATCGATTGTGGTTTAAACATATAGAATGGAATTTGGATCACGTTGAAGCATAAAAATCCAATAAAATCTCTTGTTGTCATTGCCAAACTTTCTGGAAACGTATTTTTCATATTCATGAAACTTTCACTCCAACTTGAAAAGATAATAACAAAACATAACCCCCCTAACCAAGACGAATAGCCATAAAAAATGATCGACAAAATAATACGCATACAAATACCGAGATAAGAACCATAGACACCAAAAATCATTCTCTGATCTATAGTATAGCCAATATGGTATTTTGAGCCGGGGTTTGAGTTCAACAGTGTATAGACCAGAATAACAAAGTTAGATACAGTGATAACACCCATGACATGACCAACGTTAAGTCCCAAACCGAGCAACGAAGAACCAGCAGAATAAGTACCGACAGAGATATTAGGTTCTGCCCAGTACGCGAAATATGCCCAGAACCCCCATGTTCTCTCTTTCTCAGATATTGGTTCCAGATCAGGGTTTCGTAAAACTGAAACCTGTTTCCCTTCATGAGGCACTTCTAAAAACTTGAGCAGTCTTGTAATCCTACTCGTAGCTGTTGGTTCGGTGTTGGCATTACTGTTATTCTCAGAAACTGAATAGACTATCTGGGAGTCGACTTTTTCCTGTGAAACTGACATCTCTTTAGTACTTAAAGAGCTGGTATCAAAGTGTAGCTAGAAAGCGTGTCCAACAACCAGAAAAATCCAGTCTCGCACAATACACTGACTTATCTCTTTCTTTATATATTAAACCCTCATAATTTCGTCAGATCCACGATAAGACATTATGGCTTAGGACCACTCTATAGTGCTCTTATCTGCGATTACCCTCTATGGCGTATCTCTACTCTACCTTCCCTCCTATCTTCATTACAAGTATCTACAAAAAAGCACGAGGAAGTATGCCTGATAGCGATCTGTACTCTAATATTGATCGATACCTTTGACCTTCCTATATTGAAGCAGTGGAACTACTAGAGTGGACTGTTCAAACTCTATTCCCATTTATTTCCTTATCGCTCTACATATTCGATAGCACTGAACCCAATTTACCCTGAATATCAGAACAAGTCTCTTGCTCATATACAAGACAAAATACCTAGTTTTATATGTGAGTGTGTATTTCAACAGAGAGGCTTTCAGCTGAGTTGGTTCTGAGTGAAAAGCTCGTTTCAGTGGCCCAGAAACTATCCAACTATCAGTTCCGATTAGGAAACAGTTGCGCGAATGTCAAGTCAATTTCACTGAGATCAGATAAGACGATACCATACGACTATATTGCTGATCCTATACACATTGATTTTGAGGTGTATCTAGCAGTAACAAAGCGAGAACTTGTTTTTGATTGTGCGTATCATAGAGATCCTCGAAGGAAAAAGCTCAATCTTCACTTGGCAGGCGAGTACAATGAATGGGTACGATATATGCCGAGCGAGCTTTTGCTAAACGGAGATCTCTTGTACTTGTCATCTCAGGAAGCAAACTAAACGTTCAGACTGAACTTTTCCGGGATAACAGGACACGAGGTAGGTTTTCGGCAAATATATCGGATCATTAGTACCTTCTTCTCTTGAGAAACTCTCCCACAGCCGTTGTGGGTAAAATAAATGAGGCAAGCAGGTTTGGCAATAGCAGCTTCACCAATGACAACAGATTCTTGAATCGGCTGTCTTCGACGGACCAGAGTTCTCACAGTACCAGCGTGGAAGCTGTTTAGAACCGATATTGCTGTTGTCCTCAATGGAAGGTGATGATTCTACAACCGTTGACACAAATTACTCTTGTCATGCTAGAGTTGGGACGATCTAGACTCAACAAAATAATCAATTTTTTTCATATCCAAACTAGGCCTATGAACTCTACTACTACCTTTACCGTTGAACTTGGGATTTGTTTTCCATTTCCAAACTGCACGTAATTCAGAACTCACGGTGCCCTCAATCGTCTCAACAATGTATTTACCAATATTTGGTAAAAACTTGTACGCATGGCTCGAGTCCCCAGAAGCAACATAGACATTCTCGTAATAAGGACATCTATCAATAAGAAAATAAGTGTCTGAGGAATCTGCTGTCCAGCACGTCTTACAATCAATGAGTTCATGGTAAGCTAGCTCTGGAACAGCCATATGAAGAACTTTTTTAATATCTTTGGCAAATTTAGTTGGCAATGTCTCATTTGGATGGTCATTATGGTAACGTGGAACTCTTATTTTCTCATTTGTGTTAAAAGGATTATCTTCTAAAGAATAAGCTTCACAGGTAGTTAGTACAACTTTGAGTTTACGTGAATCTTTTTCAGGTGGAAAAAAATAACCGTACTGAGCACTGAAAAAAATCGGCATATCCTTATACAACTCGTACTCTTCATCAGTAAGCTTAATGTGGGCAACAAAAGCTGCAAACGGCTTTGTTTGGTTATCAAGAGGGACTAGTAAACCAGTTCCAGCTCCTGAAGAAACGAGAATTTTATCGGCTTTGTAAACCTTACCAGATTTAACTTTCACCACACCGTTACCAATTTCAATTGCTCTTCCATCGTCACCAAAAATAAACTCAACGCCATACTTTTTAGACTCTTCAAAAACACAAACTAGCGATTTTGCTGCTAGTCCGTATCCACAATCTTTATTATATTTAGCGTTGATCCTCTCTGGCAAGTGGTTTTTTTCAAAGAAAGGAAGAAGTCTACCTAATTCTTTCGAAGAATCAATTGAAACAATTTCCTGATCAACACCAAGATTTTTTAGAACCTCGAGACTTTTAATTTCATAAGCTGCTCTGCTAGACTGTTCGTCGGATGGAGCTAATGTGATCCGACCACTTTTCATATAACAATCTTTATATATTGGTGAAGTTTCCCACATACCCAATGCCTCAATAGCAAGCCTTGTGTGAATGACATCAGAATATTCGATTCTAATAATTTTATTCAGATCGTTTGCAGCAGACCATTTTGATGGAACTGGATGAGCATCGATCGCTAAAACACTATAACCTTTTGTTGCCAGTTCTAAAACTGTTGATAAACCGAAAACACCACAACCAACAACAATCATGTCGTAAGAATCACTACACATTGTATAAAAAAAGCTCCCTCCTTGAAGGCTCTTAGATTCTCTGGAAAATCGTTCCCACAAACTCTCATTGGTTTCATCCCCTTATATATATATAATGTCTGTAATTTCTTCTTCCGGAGATCTGTCGGCTAATATCCGAAAATGAGATAAAGTCTTCCTTATCTATGTTGTTGTTGTATCCTTTTCTTATAGAAAAATAGAAGAATCAGAACGTTGAATGAAAGAAACGTATAGATGCTATAGCCAAAACGTCTTTACCCTAATATTTTTACACAGACAATTGGAAATAAAAAGAGCTCAGCAAAATGGTCGAGTTCAATGGCATCGATAACGATACTAAACATTGTGAACCACTTGTAAAGAAACGTATAAGAGTTCTCGAGGCATATGAAAGATGTAAACACAGAAAAAAAAAAGTAGGTTCGTTATGTCACAGAACCAGATGAAATATTCTAACAATTCCACATAGTGTGATGGAACTCATCCCTCCTGTTCTAGCTGTATATCAGCAGATAAATCATGTGTATACGCAAAATCACATTATGCAAATGTGAATAACACAAGTGGTCAGTATCAAGATATGCTTAAAAAGATGAAAGTTCTGGAAGCACAACTAAAAGATATAACCAGTGAGATGGACGAGTTGAGATCTGAGGTTAATACTCAAAATGCTTTTGCTCATATGGTGGAAGAAATTACACCACCAAATTTAGCTAAAAATGGATTTCTACAGATAATTTTGAACTTAGTCAAACATCCTTCAAAAGAAAAACTGTACATCGGTCAAAGTGCCGTTATTTCAAAGGTTCAAACTATTAGAAAAATTATGACTAACGATAACGATGATCAACCAATAATACCTCCCACGTTTCAAATCAAGTACAGACAGATAGGGAATTATGAAAGCAATTATGTTCCAACACCAAAGGCTGAAGATTTGTTTGTAGAATGCTACCTTGGTTTTCTAAGGAATCGATACCATTTTGCTGTATGTATTATCCTTAACTTCACGATCGATCATGAGATTAATTTAAATGCAAGGAAAAAAGAGATATTTTAATAATTTTCAAGAAAAGAGTTGAAGACAGAACGGACTGGGAGCAATTTATTGCATATTCAGTACTAGCGAATGGTTGTAGAATTGCAGAACTTTGCAGGCTTTCAATTCAGCTGTCTCCGAATGTATGTAATGTTTCAAATAAATTGAGATACTGTTACTGACTTCACTTTTAGTACTACTTTGAAAAATCGCTAAATCTGCTTGAAAACATCGATGGTCTGAGTACATTCCAACAGATTCAGGCATGTATGTTACTTGCATTATTTCTTCATTACTCTTACGATACTGCAGATTCATATGTAATGAACGTTTGGGAGCTATCTGGATTGGCAGTTCGAAAATTGGTTCAATTGGGCTTTCATAGAAAAAAGGAAGTTGTTCTTGAATATGCAATACAATACGAATTGGAAAAAAGATTATTCTGGTCAGTATACGCCTTTGATCGGTTATTGACGTTATCTTTAGGTAGACCATCATCCATTTCCGATGCTGAGGTGGATGTTCCATTTCCTCTAAGTTTAGAAAACGTTGATACAGACTCGCAGTTAATATATCAACTTCAATTAAAACAGGAAAAAAACCATGATTTTGAACAGCCAGTGACTTCAATGACTTATCTCATTGAAACTTGTAAAATAAGACAAATAGAAGGAAGTATCAATTTATTGGCTTATGCTGCCAATACTGATTTTTCTTTTAATGATACTTTTGAGTCACTGTATGATAGAATCGAGACATGGGTAAGAAGTTTACCTTCAAGAAAGGAATTCAATGAAGGGTATGTATTTATTGTTTGATTTTTTGCTTATTATTTGCATAAAGCTGACCATAGCGCAGATTAAAATTTGAAGTAGCATATGATTATCTCATATTGTTGTATCAGCGTGCAAAACTATTTCTATTGTTACCAAAATTAACATCCAATGTTCTATCAGTTAATGATAACAGAGAAGAGATTCTTTACAACACATGTATCTCTGCTGGTGGTATCTGCAGTTGCTTTAGAAGAATAAATAGGGATGCTCTGTGAGTTTCTTTTATTTTTCTTTTCAGTTGGCATTATATTGATATTGAAAGGTTTGGATACAGCAAATTTTCGTTGCACACCATATTCTTAGCTGGAGTTACTTTGGTTTACTGTGTTTGGTCACTGAAGAACCCGCAGTCAATAAAAGCTCATAATGATATCAGAGCATGTTCTAAGTAAGTTATTGACAATTATCCATGCGAAATATATAACATATTAATTCCTTCCAAAGTTTACTATATTCATTTTCTGAAAGAACGCAAGAAGCAGAATTGTACAAGGTTTTATTCGAAAATTTAATAGAAAGAGTGCTCTACAATACTGATCTTCAGCCTGCTAGCACTTCAGAATCTATTAATGAGACACAAAATAACAGCGATTTTCAAAATAAAAGGGAAATCCAAAGAATGGTTAAATCTCATGATACTGGTACTCAATCTTCTTTGAATTTTATGGACGATGATAATTTATTTAATTTTACATTTGATGAAGGGTTTTGGGAACGGATGAACTTCAATTTATAGCCACAGGCAGAAGATACTTGAAATTGGAGGTATTGTTATAGACGTGGTGTTCCTCGTTGTTTATAAAATGTGCATATGATTGTATCCTTCTAGAAACACAGATCTGGATTTATTTCACTTAGAAAATTTTCATAATTCAGTAATCGCTATTTATCTTTACAGCTATTTCTGCTTCAATATGTTGAAGTCTATTTTCTGAATTCTTAAATAATTCTATATTATCACTAGACTCTGCATGAGTAATGGAGTTACTTTATTTAGTTTAGATATAAATATAAGGGATCTAAAGCATCTCATTTTTGATTTGAAGTTGAGGTTTCGTAGACTAAAAACTAAATAATTACAAAATGACTACGCACAATACTGCAATAGACTAAAATACCTTTTTATAAATAGATAGACAATTCATTGAAATATCATAAAAACAAAGGCCTATTCAGCAACGCTATACTGAAGAAAATAACACTAATAATAAATAAATAAAGAAACCAAGAGTCTTAGTTCACCTCCAAGCAAGCTTGGATAAGCAATTAGTTATCAAAAATAAAAAACAATTATACCAACATATCGATTTCACCAAACGTATCTAAAATCTGGATTTTCTCTATCTGTCAAATCTGCGAATTCTGAGTTTTCGACCTTAACATAAGCTTCACCCATTGCTTCTCTCTTTTTATCTCTAACTCTGTTTTCATTCCAGTTGTATACAGTGAGAATAATCAATAAAACCAAACAACAGGCATAAAAAGCGGCAATACATCGTTTAGCAGTTGGGTATGTTGGTGATTCATTAGATAAAAAGGTCTGTGGACCTATACAAGAACCAACACAGAATCCAACTAGGTAAATACCGTTTGCAACAACTTTTTTAGTTCTTCCAGCTGTGTTGGTAGATAAACCTGATAGGGCAGTAATCATAGTAACTGGTGAAAACCCAATCAAGTAAAAACCAGCTAAGGCAACTTTCTTTGGTTTAGCAAAGGCCAGCATGTAACCAGCGGACATAGTAATACACATACCACCTATAGATAAAATCATTGGATGTTTGACTAATTTGTATTTATTACAAACACCCAACAAGGACAACCCACATAATTGAACTGCACCCATTGGTGCCTTCATCAATAAAGCTTTTGTAGTTGAGTATCCAAATTCATTTTTCAGTAATATAGCAGCATAAGAAGTAATACCTGAATTTGGAATATCAACACAAATAGCAAGAAAAAAATATAACCAAACCCTTGGCTCAATAAATGCTTCTTTAACTTGGTTCCATTTGATTGTCTTATTACCGTAACCTTGTTCATTGTCTCTGATTCTTTCGACAACTAGTAATTTTTCCTCCTCATTCAGCCACCATGCTTTTGAAGGAATATCAGGAATAACAAAGAAAGTGACTATTGAAATGAAGATTGTGAAGAACCCAGTAACTAAAAATAACACTTTCCATGATGCAATTGTAAATGAATCTTTTTGTTTTTCTAAACCATAGGCCAAGGCTGAGCCTAAATTATTTGCTAAACCACAAAATGAAAAATAAAAACAGGTACGAGCATACTGTTCTGATTTGTGATAAAAATTATTTGTGATTAACGATAATCCTGCTAAGAGTGGTGCTTCAAACACACCCAGCATGGTTCTGCAAACAGCTAAACTGGCATAATTAAAGGAAGCTGCATGTAGAACTAAAACAAGGCCCCACAAGAAAACATAAGCGGAAACAGTTTTGGCCAAAGGAAATTTTTGCAGAGAGAAAGAACCTGGGAAGGCATATACAAGATACCCCAAATTGAAAGAAGTACTCAGCCAGGAATACATGGTACCATGCATGTAAAACTCAGTTGTAATACCCATGATTGAGGCATAACTGATTGTGGATTTATCTAAAAATTGAAGACCATAACAGATTGAAATTAAAGGAAGAACATACCAATCAATTTTTCTTCTTATTCTTTTGTTTGTTTCTTCGTCCAGAATCATGCCCTTTGATCTCAAAGCATATTCCATCGCAATATCTACGTCTCCCGTAATATTGACCTCTTTACCATCTGGTGACAGAATTGTAGCAATAACATTAGGATTACCAATGTCCTCAGCAGTTATTGAAACTACTGTGTGTATTTGATCTGCATTTTTCTCTGAATATGAAATATTTTCTTCGCTGGAACTCGAAACCATCTTCTGTAGGCTTGTGATATGTACAAAAGTTATTCTTGATTCAATTATATAAGAGCACTTTCAAAATTCTGTTGATGGTGGATGCTATATATATATATAATCCTGGTACTTATCTGCCTATCAATAAAAGCAACTCTTGTCTATATTTCAATATATATTGGAGTACGACTAAGATAACATAGATCAAGTATTTGTGCACTTGACACTTCCGAACTTTAGTCTGATTCTAACTCATGTTGGTAAGTTGGAATTGATAGACGAAATTTATCGAGATCATCATGATAATGTTCCGTTTTCGTACAACTAGCCTGCATGAGATTCTAAAATCCGTCGGATAGATAACGTTTGTCGGAGATATTGATATGGTGTCGGATACCCACCGACAGCGACGTTTCTCTATATAATCAAATGTGATTCTAGTTCTAGAAATATGTGTGTGTGTATTACAAGTAGCAGACTTAAATGACAATTTTAAACATTAAAATATCTATTGACCGGGGTGGTACATTTACTGATGTTCTTGCTATTATACCGGGGCAAGAAGACTATGTATTCAAATTATTATCGGTTGATCCATCAAATTATAAAGACGCAACAATTGAAGGTATTAGAAGAGTTCTAGAGTATGTCACAGGCCAAAAAATCCCGAGAAACGAACCCTTAGACACTTCGTGTATTTCATCTATTCGCATGGGTACTACCGTTGCAACAAATGCTTTACTGGAAAGAAAAGGTTCAAAATCCGCATTTTTGGTTACTAAAGGTTTCAGAGACATGCTTAAAATTGGTGATCAAACACGTCCTGATTTATTTGCTCTTAACATCAGTAAGCCAGACGTCTTGTATGATGAAGTCGTTGAAATTGATGAAAGAGTCACACTGCCAGCATACACAGAGGATCCAGACCATTATAATTGTAAGGATAAAGTTGACGGTGATGAGTACGTTCTGGGTATTACAAAAGAGGTGATCCAAATTATTAAAAGAATTGATATTGAGGACTCAGTCAGAAAGTTGAAAGAATTGAAAAAGAAAGGTATCAGATCAGTTGCAATTTGCTTAATTCATGGTTACAACTATCAAGAACATGAAATAATTCTCAAAAAAATTGCCCAAGATACCGGTTTTGAGTTCATCACTGTTTCACATGAACTAATGCCTTCTATCAAAGCAATTCCTAGAGGTCAATCGTCGATTTGTGATGCCTATCTAACTCCAGTTATCAAGGAGTACATTCATAATTTCTTGAGTGGGTTTAGACCTGGTTTTGAAAAACACACACGAGTAGAGTTCATGCAATCTGATGGTGGTCTATGTTCCTACGATAATTTTTCAGGTCTAAAAGCTTTATTATCGGGACCTGCAGGCGGAGTTGTAGGTGAAGCTGAAACATGTTATGATCCAATTGAAAAAACACCAATTGTAGGTTTTGATATGGGTGGTACCTCAACTGACGTTTCAAGATATTCTGGTCAATATGAATATGTTTTTCAAACTATTACCGCAGGAATTAATGTTGCTGCTCCCCAACTGGATATAAATACAGTTGCTGCTGGTGGTGGCTCCATTCTCTTCTATAAACATGGTGTTTTCATGGTTGGTCCTGAATCTGCAAGTGCTCATCCAGGCCCTGCATGTTATAGAAAGGGTGGTCCATTAACTATAACAGATGCAAATCTATTCACTGGTAGAATTTTACCTGAATTTTTTCCGAAGATTTTTGGCCCAAATGAAGATCAACCATTAGACTATGAAATTGTTCAGAAAAAATTTGATGAGTTAGCGGAAAGAATAAATATCGAAAATCCAAATAAAATTTTAACCTCCCATGAAGTCGCTCTAGGGTTTCTAACAGTTGCAAATCATTCAATGGCAAAACCAATTAGGGCTTTAACTGAGTCTAGAGGTTACGATGTTTCAAGGCATAATTTAGCGTCTTTTGGTGGTGCTGGTGGTCAACATGCAGTTTCTATTGCTAAAGTTTTGAAAATGAAAAGAGTCATTATTCACAGATATTCTTCCATTCTTTCTGCATATGGTATTGCATTAGCAGATGTTGTTAATGAATTACAAGAGCCCTGTTTTGAAGTCTATAGTAAAGATTCGAGAGATGAATTGCTGAACAAATGTGAGGTTTTGAAACTAAAAGTCCAAAACAAATTAATTAGTCAAGGCATTTATGAAGAAACAATCAAGTACGAATTTTTTTTCAATATGGGATATTCAGGCTCTGATACTACTTTAATGATTTTAAAATCTAATACTTCTGATTTTTTCACCGATTTTACTACAACCCATGAACGTGAGTTTTCGTTCATAGATCTGAAAAGAGATGTTATCGTGCACGATATCCGCGTCAGGGCTAGTGGTAATGCTTCCAAAATAAAGGAGCCTTCACCATATGAAGACCTCGCTAAGATTAAAAAAGTTCCTGTTGCAGACAACGTGGAATTAATGACTAAAAAACTGTTTTTTGAAGAAGGTAAATTAGATTCAAAGGTTTATTCATTAAACGATTTAGTGGTTGGTACCACTATTGAAGGTCCAGCATTAGTGTTAGATGCGACTCAAACTATTTTATTGGAACCAGGATCAAGGGCCGTTATTCTTCCTAGACATTTCTTGATTGATTTGGATAGTTCAGCAAAAGCAAATGTGAGCACTGATTATGTTGATCCAATTCTATTAACAGTTTTTTCAAAAAGGTTTATTGCAATTGCAGAGGATATGGGAAGAACATTACAGAAAATCAGTGTCAGTGCAAATATCAAAGAACGTATGGACTTTTCATGTGCATTATTTGATAACGATGGTAATTTAACAGCTAATGCCCCTCATGTTCCAGTTCATTTGGGCTCAATGTCTCATTGTATTAAATACGCAAAGGCCTATTGGGGTGATGATATCAAACCGGGCGATGTCTTAGCAACAAACCATCCGTGTGCCGGTGGGACCCATTTACCTGATGTTACTCTTATCTCACCTGTATTTATTGATGGTAAGATCCAGTTTTTTACAGCTTCAAGAGCTCATCATGCTGAAATTGGTGGTTCTGCTCCAGGTTCATGTGCTGCGGATGCCACCGAACTATATCAAGAAGGTGCCCAGTTTATTGCATGGAAAATTGTTAGCAATAGTCAGTTTGATTACGAGGGTGCAAAAAAACATTTTGTTGAAGAACCAAGTAAATTTGATGGCTGCTCGGGTACTAGAAAACTTGAGGACAATCTTTCTGATCTGAAGGCACAGATTGCAGCTAATAAAAAAGGTGTTAACTTGTTAGCAGATCTATTTGGAGAATATGGTACCGAAACAGTTTTGTTTTATATGAGAAGTGTCAAAAAAACTGCTGAAAATGCAGTTAGGGAGTTCTTGAAGAAAAAAGCTATAGAGAACAGAGGCAATTTGCCTTTGAAAGCTGTCGAAGTTCTCGATGATGGCTCAAGAATTTGTGTATCAATTGATATCAATGAACAAGACGGTTCAGCTGTTTATGATTTTACTGGCACTACAGAAGAAGCCTATAATTGTGGTAATGCTCCGCTCTCTATCACATACGCGTGTATTATTTATGGTTTGAGATTAATGGTTAATGCTGATATTCCATTAAACGAAGGCTGTTTGATTCCAGTTAGTATTGTTATTCCAGAAGGTACTTTATTAAATCCATCTCCATATGTTGCAGTATCTGCTGCAAACAGTGCAACTGCTCAAAGACTTAACGATACAATTTTAAAGGCGTTTCGTATTTCGGGAGCTTCCACGGGTTCAAACAACACACTTGCATTTGGTAAGGGTGGTATTGAAAACGGTATTATGAAGCAAGGTTTTGCTATGGTTGAGACAATTGGTGGTGGCTCAGGTGCTACTAAAACTGCTGACGGTTATTCAGGAGTTCAATGTCATATGACTAATACTAAAATAACGGATCCAGAAGTTTTAGAGAAGAGATATCCAGTTCTGCTCCATGAGTTCAGTATCCGTAAAAATTCTGGTGGAGATGGTAATAAAAAGGGCGGTGATGGTTTACAGAGAGTATTTGAGTTCAAAGATAGTTTATCATGTACACTAAGAACACAAAGAAGAGTAAATGCACCATATGGTATGAATGGCGGTGGAGAAGGTGCTATGGGTGAAAATAGACTAGGGAGAAAAAGATCTAACGGTTGTCTTCAAAACATTTTATTGCCAGCATTTGCTCAGTTTAAAGTCAACTCCGGTGATATTGTCACCATAAGAACACCAGGTGGTGGTGGTTTTGGCGCACCAGGCGATTGTTCAAAAGGCATTTATGAAACTAAAAGTACCCCATCAAAATCTTTTTATCCAATTGCAGGTGGTACTCTTGCGAACTTCAATGATATTAGCAACACTTCTCAGTAAATCAATTATAATTTTTTAGGACTTGAAATTTGTATACTTAATAACCGAACAAAATATATTCCATAAACGAGCTTTCTACTTAGCATTTTACAATTTAAAAATGAAGCTGCTATCTGTTAATGGTATTATTTTGCAATCTAAGTAATATGTCTTGAAATCGATACCAGAGGTCTCTGTTACGTTGTGATGAGAATGCATTCTTCTTCTAGTCCAATTTAGGACTTGACATTAATTTGTTTGGTGTAAGCAAAGCATATTGACAGCCATGCAAAAGAAGATTCTGTATATTAAAATAGACAAGTCAATTTCAATTTCTTAAGTATGAAAAATTCTAAATTGATACTTAATAACCAACCTAATAAAGCATCACATCCAACTTATAAATAGAGAGTGTCTATAGAGACGTTGAAAAGTATAGAGAGCTCTACAGAGTTTAAATAAATAAAAGAAAGAACAGTTTGATTCGATTAGACACTCGTTTTCATCTGACCCATAAATAAAGGTTTGCTACGCAATGAAAAAACATAATCGAAGAACGTATATGTTATAGTATCATACATGCTTACACAGTCAAATAGTCAAACCGGCTCGGCATCTCAATAATAATATATATGCATCAGTATATGAGATGAATATAAATCGTCTAATCAGGTTTCAGTTAAAACAGTAAGATTGAGACAGAATCGCAACTGGGAAACAAATTGTTTTTCGATTTAAACAATTAATTAAAGTCATAACTAACCTGGACTCAATTGCACCGATTTACAGAAACAAGCTTCTGACGTTAAATAACGATCGGGCTATAAGTTCCTACAAACACCATACTATTTTGCTTTTTAACCAAAAAATGTCCTAAAAAATCTGCCTAACAAATCAGATCAATTAGTAGCCAGTTTGATATATTCAAGAAAATGAAGGCATTCCATTCTTCTTGAAAGAAGCTTTCTTTCAAGTGTGAAAAACAGAATTTTCGGGGATATATTCCCAAATAGAGAGCTCTAGTTCGTCAAAGTTTCTGTGGGTATACAGCCTATACAACTGGTAAACTATGGTCAAGTCATATGAAGCAAGAAGAGGTTTAGCTATAAAAGCTCTAATTACTTTTCACTCATCAGGTTCACGTGATAGTAGTGTCTTTTCAAAGTTTTGAAAATTAGAAGCCCTTGGTTATTCAATAAATCATATCGCGACGACGTGTACTGAAAAATTTATATAATAATAATAGTAAACAATACAACCAAAGTAGTATATGAGAATATACTTTCTGATAGAAATATTCAAGGAACTTTATCCTGTTCATAGATTGACTTAGATACTAGTATAATTTTTCAAAAAAAAGTAACGATGTTTTGGCATTTTCTATTATGTGTATTGTTGATCTCAATTGCAAATGCCATGACATATTCGCCAATGTCAGTTGAAATTTCTTCATTTGGCAAGGAGTGTATCTATTATAATCTGATAAGAGATACAGACTCATTGGTTGTTAATTATCAAGTTCTAACAGGTGGTAATTTTGAGATTGATTTTGAGATCAAAGGTCCAAATGGTGATATTATAATCTCAGAACAAGGCAAAAAATTTTCTGATTTCTTATTAAAGTCGTTTGGTATTGGAGAATATTCATTTTGCTTGCTGAATACATACTCAACTTTAAAAAAAGTTGAAATCACGGTTGAACTAGAAAGAGATATTGAAGCATATAAATCAACAGACAAAGATTCCATTATCTCAGATCACTCAATAAGTGAAATCGACAGAAATATAAATAAGATGAACAGATTGATGGGGTACTTGAGGGCCAGAGAATGGCGTAACATGGATACTGTCAAATCTACAGAATCAAGAATATTTTGGTTATCCATTTCTACTATTTTCTTGATGGTTATAGTCAGTGGGGGCCAGGCTACAATCGTTCATTTGATGTTTAACGATCGTTCTAGAAATTATGTTTAAAGATTCAAGAAGCATATATGGGATTTTTAAAATCTGTGTAACATAACTTGAATGATATAATTATGAGAAAACTGTAGACTGAGTTGGCCTTTTTATGGCTTGATTTCCGAACTTGTTAGTCTCAGCTGTTTGCCGATGATACTATTCCACACATAATACTTGATTGAGTTGAAAACGAAATGATTTTCGAGATATCTCCAAAGCTTTTCACTAAAATTAACGTTGTTGTGAACTAGCTTTTAGCCCGAGGAAGCCCTGATTTTCAATGAAAAATAACTTTTTATACCTGATGATAAACCAAACCTGTATTTTTAGTCCAAAACATCCTCAAAAAGACACTGTAAATGAGTAAACGGGTGGTTGTCACAGGATTAGGGTTAATCACACCTTTAGGTGTTGGTGTTAAAACAAGCTGGAAAAATCTGGTTGATGGAAAAAGTGGGATTGTTTCAACTTCAACTTTAGGTTCTGCATTCGAATCAATTCCATCTAAAGTTGTTGGTTTGGTACCGAAGGGTTCAAATGAGGGTGAATACGATTCATCTCAGCACTTCGATAAATCTGAAATCAGAAGAATTGCTCCTTTTTCACAGTATGCCTTGGTTGCTGCAAACGAAGCGTTGGTAGATTCTGGATGGGCCCCAAAATTTGGATCCGAGGAGACTGGTGTCTGTATTGGATCGGGTATTGGTAGTTTTGAGGATTCATACAACAATTCAATTGCGTTTCATGAATCAGGTTATAAGAAAATTCAGCCAATGTTTATTCCTAGGCTGTTAACAAACATGGCTGGAGGTTTAGTTTCAATAAAGTACGGATTTCAAGGCCCATTGCATTCGGTTTCAACTGCGTGTGCTACAGGTAATCACTCAATTGGTGATGCGTATAGGTTTATTAAAGATGGTTATGCAAAAGTTATGGTTGCAGGTGCAACTGAAGCCTCGATACACCCGCTAGCCATGGGTGGGTTTGCAAGAGCAAAGTCATTAGTTACAAACTACAACGACACTCCAGAGAAAGCTTCAAGGCCATTTGATAAAGACAGAAGTGGTTTTGTATTGAGTGAAGGTGCAGGCGTCTTAATATTAGAAGACTTAGATCATGCTTTGGAAAGAGGTGCAAAGATTTATTCAGAAGTTGTTGGTTATGGATTATCTGGTGATGGATATCACATAACTGCTCCATCGCCAAATGGTGACGGGGCCAGAAGATCAATGCAATCAGCAATGCAAAGAAACAGTATTGACCCTTCTGAAATTGATTATATAAATGCGCACGCTACATCTACAGTTTTAGGAGATCGTGCTGAAAATCAAGCCATTAAATCGATCTTTGAAGAAAGAAATAAAAATCTAGTAGTGAGCTCAACAAAAGGTTCAATTGGGCATTTACTGGGGGCTGCAGGTTCTGTTGAAAGTATATTCACAATATTATCAATATTTAATGGTATAATACCTCCTAACTTGAATTGTGATAATCCTGGTTATGCAAAAGATGATGATTTGAATGAGTTTATATTCAATTACCCAAGCAAATCAATTGAAAAAAATGTCAACTATGCAATTTCTAACAGTTTTGGTTTTGGTGGAGTGAATTCATCGCTTTGTTTTAAGAAATTTTCTTAAGTTTCAATTCTCTTCATTTTTAATTATCTAATGTGCTACGATATTTATAAATATATAATTTCTTTATAAGTACATCTGTATTGTTATACTTCTAGTTATAATACAAAAGGAACGATACACCATCTCTGCAATTTTCCGTTGTTTTCGAATGACTTCTGCTGTCTATGAAAATTATAGGTTTCAATCGAAGAAACGGACAAGTTTGTGATAACCCAGATCAATGAAAGCAATGAATTTAAATTTGATGCAATTAGAAAAAAAGAGAAGTAAATTAAAATCTCATCAAAATAATGACAACATAAAACGAATCTGAACAGACCAAAACTTGGTAAGTTGTATTTTTCCAAGTATGAGAGATGCAAATGATTCAAAAACTGGTCCACGGAAGCGAAGATAAAGATCATGATTCCGAGAACCCTTTTAACATTTAATAAGTTGATTGATCTGTCATCAGGCTCATCAATGTTTGTATTCAATACAGGGTTCAGATTTATTGAAACATAGAAAAAAAACCCAACCAAGTAGTGGGTGATATGAATCTCTGAATCCGGTGAGAATTTGGAAACAAAAACAGATTCCAGTAATCTTCTTGATGAGTGAATTATAATAAGCTTTAATAGTAGTTTTGAAACGTCTAAACTGATAGAATTAAAACCACTCGCCTGTTTATGCCTGTCAATGGTACAAGAGGCAAAAATAGCAGAGATCAATGATACCAAATAGAAATGGTAGAACAGTGATTTGTGAAGTCTGAATGACAACGCATGATTCACTATTTTGATATATGGTGATAAACCATCATCATCACTATCGTTTCCGTTTTTGTCTCTAGGATAAAGTGGCTTCAGGTGCGTAGTTTTCCCGTATTTCAAAAACCCATTCAAAGAAGGAACGTATTTGGCTATTAACACTGACAAGATTATTATGACATATGTGATTTGTATTAGGGTATTGATCCAGAAAGTCATTTTAGCATCTTCGAATAGCTTCAAATCGTTTTGTTATCATTTTGTGGTTTCTTACCATATCTAGGACAAGTGTCAAGATCCGGGGGAAACACTTGTCTCTTAAAGATGAACATCCCCTTGAGAAATGGGTATCCCAAAAAAATTCCTTTTTTTTTGGTGCCGTGCGGTCTCACGTGATATTTTTGAAACTACATATTAAT
>JAJMCJ010000135.1:0-26069 GCA_030572875.1 Wickerhamomyces kurtzmanii | reverse complement strand
TAAGTAATAAAGCCTAGTAATTTGTGTTAGTAAAGGATCATGATTATTTTTAAAGCAATATGAACATACTTTGTTGATATGTGGCAAAACACCCCCATAAGCAATAGTAGCTTTGATCAAAGTATCTAATTCTTCATCACCTCTAATAGCTAATTGTAGATGTCTTGGAGTAATTCTTTTAACTTTCAAATCCTTAGCGGCATTACCAGCTAATTCTAAAACTTCAGCAGTAAGATACTCTAAGACAGCGGTTAGATAAATAGCAGCTATTTTCGACGGTTAGTAATTATTCCAAAAAACATTCAAAATAAGGACACGGTATTTTAATACAAGATTTAGACGATCAAATCTAATTTTAAGCTATCATTACCGCGTCATTGTATCAAAAACACAGAGTTATTAAGTTATTAGAAGGTTTTCAGACCCTTCTAAACACATACCTTTGGCTCCAACACGGATTTTGTTTTGGGCATTTCTTTTTAAAAATCTCTTGATTCTACCAACTGGGAATTGTAAACCTGCTCTTGCTGAATGTGATTGGGATCTAATTCCACCATCTTTGGCACCTGATTTACCTTTACCTCCATGTACTTTACCTGACATTGTTGTTTGTTTTGTATATAAATCGTGTGATGTAAAATAAACAAGTTGTTTACGTGAAATAAATAAACAAAAAAAAACAAAGGTGTGTAATTCTCAATTTCCAAACTTAACAAAAAAATCTCCCGGGTAACAGATCATTCAATCTTCACTACAAAATCATTATAGATTAAGAAGAATAAAGTAACAATTCAAAAATTAAACCTATCAGATTAATGTATGCGAAAAAAAGATTGCCTTCAACTATATACAGATACAAATATTCGTCTTCTTTAAAACTTTTCCTCTTTTTCTTTTAAATTTTCATAAAAATGCTGTTTCAGAGAATCTAGAAACCACCCATACCTGGCATACCACCTGGCATACCACCAGCAGCTGGCTTAGATTCTTCTGGAGCATCAACAATTGCACATTCAGTTGTGGCCAATAAACTTGCAACACCACTGGCATCAACTAAACCATTTCTAACAACTTTGAAAGGATCGATAATACCAGCCTTAATCATATCAGTAAATTCACCTTTCGATGAATCATAACCTTTATTGAAATCATCTCCGAATTCATCAACTATCTTACCAACAATGACTGAACCTTCTTCTCCTGCATTTTCAACGATTTTTCTAGCTGGCTTAGTGATAGCTTTTCTGATAATATCAACACCTAATTTTTGATCAAAATTCTCGGTGACAACCGAATCCAAGATTCTCGAAGCTTTAACTAAAGCGGTACCACCACCTGGTAAAATACCTTCTTGAACAGCAGCTCTAGTGGCATTTAAAGCATCGTCGTAACGGTCTTTCTTTTCACCAACTTCAACTTCTGATGAGCCACCAACTCTAATTACAGCTACACCACCAGACAATTTAGCTAATCTTTCTTGAAGCTTTTCTTTTTCATATGATGAAGTTGAAGCATCATCAACTGAATTTCTAATTTGTTCAACACGTTCGGAAATATTTTCTTTAGAACCGTCACCATTTAAGATAACAGTATCTTCTTTGGTAATGGTAATTGAACCAGCAGAACCTAACAATTCTAAAGTTGCATTTTCAGGTTTTAAATCTAATTCTTCAGTAAAAACTGTACCACCTGATAAAATGGCAATATCACCAAGGGTGTTTTTTCTATTGTCACCAAAACCTGGAGCTTTAACACAACAGACCTGAACTTGTCCTCTAAGTTTGTTTAAAATACAAGCAGCTAAAGCTTCACCATCAATGTCTTCAGCTAAAATAACTAAAGGTCTTCTTTGTTGATTTGAAATTTCTAATGAAGGCAAAATGTCTTGGATTGAAGATATTTTTTTTTCTGAAATTAAAACCAGTGGTCTCTCAAATTCAACTTTTCCAGATTTGGTATCGGTGATGAAATATGGTGAAATAAAACCACGGTCAAATCTCATTCCTTCAGTAACCTCTAATTCATCTTCTAAAGTTTTACCTTCTCTAACAGTGATAACACCTTCTTTACCGACTTTCTCCATTGCACTTGCTAATAGTTTACCAATATGAGCATCACCATTAGCAGAGATAGTTGCAACTTGAGCAATTTCTTCACTTGTAGTGATTTCTTTTTTATTTTGTTGCAAATATTCAACAACTTTTTCGACGGCAGCTTGAGAACCTCTTCTTAAATCCATTGGATTACAACCTGCGGCAACATTTTTGACAGACTCAGTGAATATGTAACGACCCAAAACTGTAGCGGAAGTAGTACCATCACCAGCGCTTTCATTTGTTCTTGAAGCTACTTCTTGCAATAATTTGGCACCTAAATTTTCAAATTTATCCTTTAAAACAATTGATCTAGCGACAGTTACACCATCTTTTGTGATTTTTGGTGAGCCGAAAGGTTGCTCAATCAAAACATTTCTACCCTTTGGACCTAAAGTAACAGAAACTGCATCTGCTAGAGTTTCAACACCTTTTAATAGAGCAGCTCTTCCTTCGACACCAAATTTTAACTCTTTATGAGAATAAAAACGGATTAGTTTGGAGCAAGTTTGCTTAATTGATGGACGAGATAATCTTAACATTTTTAAATAATAATAAATTAGCTTTTTAGAGAAATATCAATAGTTAGTAACAAATTATTAAAGATGGCAAATCGGTTGACTTTAAATATTTTAGTTTTTTTCAATGGGTTAAAATTATGCTGGAAAATTCTTCAATTTTAGAGAGGTTTTTGGTGCTCCGAAAACGGGAAAATTCTTAAGCGGAGTGTCACTTGTTTGTTTTAGATCCGCACACTTGGTCTGCCTAGGTCCCAGGTTGGGTTTAGGGTGTGATACAGGAGCTCGGTTTTTGGGATCCTGATAAGAAAGACTCGGACACCATCATCAATGACCGATTTTCATAGCTTCGGATACGAGTTATTACCAAATTGAAGTGTTAAACATTAAAATCAACAACTGTCTGTTGGATGGTAAGATAAAACAGTTATGCCATATGAGTTATATCCAAAATTAAAACAATATTGAAATTGAAGCTAGTTCTTTACTTTTCAAGCAAAAAATAAAGCGAGAAAGTGATAGTCGGTCCCGATTTGAAAATAGAAGGATGGTTACGAAGCACCGATAATATTATATTTAAGAAAATAGTAGGCGTATATAGCATGAATAATGAATCATTCAAGAATAAACTAGAATGAGTGACTTTGATGGTAAGTTCCATCTATAATGAGCCTGTTTTCTGAAATTTTCTGACATGTGAAAAGGATTCGTGCCTATTCAAGCTGTTTTTTATTCTGTGTTCCATCCAACTGAAGGTACAAAAGTTGTTCACCAAGTTCCATCAGGTTCAATAGTGACTCCACAAGTAAAAGACTCATCAACCTTAACACAACCTTTATTCAATTTTGACACTATTAAGAACTATGTTATTCCTAAACCTCAGCTATGTAATCGGTTAGTCACTTTGAAAATAGATCAGTTCAGAGTTGTAGGATTTCCTGTTAATATAGTTGCAAATCACTATTCAAGAAACTCATTCAATTTTAATTTTTGTTTTGTTTTCCCATATTTATCTGATACAACTCCATATGAAAGTGCGATAAAAAGATTAGGCGCTATGTTTAAAGTTTTAGAGGAACAATCTCAGATTTTATCAAAATCTTCAAATGATGTTATTTTTTTTAATAAAAACTCCATTGAGAAATATAATACTATAATCAACGAATTGGAGAATAAAATTGATTTGTCAACTCCACTGGGGCAGTTGAATAAAGATAATTATTACAAACTATCATCTATTGAATCACTGATTCAACAGATGTACCAGGATCTAAATAACTATTCAGAATGCTTGATACCTTTAGATTCTGGAAATGCTGTTGATATTAAGCTTTTCCCATTATTACCACCCCCATCATCATCATTATCATCATCTGATGTTCCTATTTCATTAGTTAAGTTGGATGCAATAGTAGACGTTAATTGGGACCCTACTATGCTGAAGATTTTACCTTATATAAACGGTATAAATTCAATTTCAAGAATTTCAGAGCTGTCAAGCTCTAATCTGTTGCTAACCAAGAAATGTATCCAGCATTTATCCTACTATAAGTGTTTATTAATTATTGATATATTTCAATTCTCGAATATTTATTCAACAACATCAAATATTTCAGATTTTTTGAAGGATGAACATATGTCAACGGAATGCCAAGAATACGTAGTGTCGAACTTGAACTTGCCTTTTGATTTTGTCAGTTCATCTTCAAATCTATCCCTGTCAAAGACCAAACCTTTGAAAACTGAATTGCCAATTAAAACAACTTTATTTTTCTTATATCGTTCACTTCATCAAGGACAATCAGTTAAAGAGTGGTATCAAGAACATTTCAAGCTGTTACACAATATTGATGTTAGAAGGTTCTTGTCGTTTGGCGTATTACGTGGTATAATATACAGAGTGGATAGTTATCCATTGTTCGAGAACTTATTGAATGATGATTTATCAATACCTTCATTATCAGATACTGTTTTATCATCGTCATTCGATTCCAGTGTCATTGATTCCGATGATTCTGATATTGAGAGTAATTTAAGAGTAAATACAAGACGGACCACAAGTGGGTCAAAAAAAAGCTTTGTCAATAGCAAGAAAGACGAGAAGTTAGTAAAAATGTTGAAAAAGATGTATACAGTTGATGAGTTATGTACTGAGTTGAATATCTCTAGAATTGAATTGAAACGAAGATTGAATAAATTTGGAGAATACAATGTGATAAATAGTTGATTTGTCATTTAGAGAGTATGTGTAATATAAGTTTGGGTATAAAGAGTTGAAATGCTGTAATTTGGTTTACATAGTATATACCGGAATTCGATAGTATACGAGGGTAATATCCCGGGAAACGAGGATAAACGAAACGCTTTTTCTTGTTTACATTTGAAAGATTAAAAAACAAAAATTAGATAACAACAATACTAAAACTTTTGGCGGCAACAATAACAATAACTAACGAAACTATAATGAGTGAAGAAACAAATATTACTGTAGCGGTGCGGTGTCGCGGAAGAAATGAAAAAGAAATATCTTCAAAATCACCGGTTATTGTGAGTATTTCAAAAGATACAGGTTCAATATCAAATCAAATATCAATTAAGAACGATTTGATAAACACAAAGACGTACACTGTAGATCAAGTGTTTGACTCTTCATCTGATCAGTCGACAATTTTTGAGAAGATTGCCCAGCCGTTGTTCGACGAATTTTTAAAAGGTTATAATTGTACGATGTTAGTCTATGGTATGACATCAACAGGCAAAACGTATACAATGACAGGGAATGAATCCCTGATTGATGATTCTTTAAGTGAAGATGCCGGTATTATTCCAAGGATGTTGTTTCAATTGTTTGACTATTTAAACAATGATGAATACATTGTGAAATGTTCATTCATTGAGCTGTATAACGAGGAATTAAAAGACTTATTAGACAATGACGACCAAAAAAAATTAAGAATATTCGATAACAAACAAAAGACCATTGTTATACAGAATTTAGATGAGATAATTTTGAAGAATGCAAAGCATGGGTTGAAAGTCTTACAAAATGGTCTGAAATATAGAAAAATTGCATCAACAAAAATGAATGAATATTCATCGAGATCACACACAATTTTCACAATAAGTTTATATAAGAAATCGGATAATAATGGAGATTTATTCAGGGTTTCTAAGATGAATCTTGTTGATTTGGCTGGTTCTGAAAACATAAACAAGTCTGGAGTTCAAAATCAACGATTAAAAGAGACATCATCCATAAATCAAAGTTTATTGACTTTAGGCAGAGTCATCAATTCTTTGGTTGATAACAGTCAACATGTTCCATACAGAGAATCCAAGCTAACCAGATTGTTACAAGATTCAATTGGAGGCAAAACGAAAACTGTTTTGATTGCGACTATATCCCCTGCGAAAGTAAATATTGAAGAGACCTTAGGTACTTTAGAATATGCAAGTAAAGCTAAAAGTATTAAGAATAAACCAACTTTAGGGAATACTATAGCAAAAGAACTATTAATGAAAGATTTAAGTTTAGAGTTGTCGAAACTGAAATCTGATTTTATATCAACAAAGTTGAAAGACGGAATTTATATGAATGAGGATAATTATAATGAGCTAATAAACGACATTGAGAATTACAAAACTGAAATTTTTGAGAAAAATACCAGTTACAATAACTTAAAGAAACAAAATAACACACTGTCTTCAAAAATATCAAGTCTAGAGAATGAAAAAAACCATTTAAGTATCAAGTTAAGTGAAAATAATAAAATGATACACACATTATATGATAAAATTGATTCTCAAAGGCTAAATGAGTCAAAATTGATGACCTCGTCGACTAAATTCAAAAACATAATTGATTTAGTTTACGAAAATCTTAATGAATTCAAAGAATTTGATTCCAACGTAAAACTTCAAATCTCAAAATTAGTTGAATCTTCGCTATCAGTCGAAATAAAAAAAATTTCAAATGTTATTTTTTCAAACAAGAATGAAGTTAGTGAGCCAATAGATTTGATAATATCAAATATTAAAAAGCAGATTAACCAAATTATGGTCAACTTACAGAATCAAACTTACGAAACTAGTAAAAACTTAACAAACACTATAATCTCAAAATTTCCGATAATGTTCCAAAGTTTTGAAACAAATTTAGAAGAGCTGAAATCGGTGTTCAACGATTACGATAGTAAGCTGCAAAAAAACCTAATCAAAATATCAAAGGAAAATAACTATCTAAAAAATTATTTAAATGATGATCTTTTCAAAAATCATGAATCCTATCTGGATGATTTCATCAAGAAATCGAACAATGAGATTGATGAAAAATCCAAAGAACTAATATCACAGGTGTCTTTGATAATATCGAAATCATTTAATGAACAACAAAGTATACTAATTTCAAAATTAACAAATAATGATATACTGAAAATCGAAAAAGAGTCATTGAATAAAGTATCAAATAATTGGTCAGATCAAACAAATAAACTTGTAAATGAATGTGATTTACTCTCAAAACATATAAAAACAGAAAATGAATTAAAAATCAGCACTATTATAAATGACTTGAATTCGTCAAATATACTCTCCAGTGAAAGTAAAGCAATTATTGATAATGAATTAAGCAAGATCAATAAGTTATCAAATACTTTAACAAAGAACAACGAAATGTTGTTCTCGGATTTGGAATCAATAAAATCAGAATATGCTACAGTCGAAGCCTCAAAAATTGAAACGATTTCAAAAATTTCAGAAATTGAATCTAATTTGAACGACTTCAAAACAAATCTAAATTATAACTTGAATAAAAAGTTTGCAATTAAAAATGATGATTCAAAAATCAGCAACCTTATCAGTGATCTAACAAATAATGAATCAGAAATAAAAAAAAAGTTATTACCGACAGGTAAAACTCCAAAGAGGCCAATTGTCGGTCCAATTTTAAAAAAACAAATGTCTATACCGACAACTTTCAATGAAATTATTGAAAATTTTGAAGACTTGTCAAAGGACAAAGGAATAGAAATGTTTGACGATAAAGAAAATCAAATCAGCAATACAACTAGCAAGAGAAAGTTGGAAATTGATGATGAAAATGGAAATGGTATTAATAAGATTTCGGATTTCAAAAGGACAAGCAATAATAGATCGATAGTTTCATTACGAAAAGCATTTCGTTAATGGTTTATTATTTACTATTTTAACAGGCAGGTGGATTTTTTTGAGTCCGGATTCTTTTGAGTTTCGGCAGAAATGTCTGTGTTTGATTTATTATTTTCAATGTATTATATTAAATAATGTCTCATAACGTCAGTATCTGATTGAAGGATCGTATAAGAAACCTTTTCTTTATTATAATTGAAAGTAAAATCTACAGAACTTCAATTTGAGACCGAAATATCAAAAATCTTTGGAATGTGCATATCATTTCATTATAAAAAATACTTTATTTGTGGGTAGCCGATTTGAATTTGACGTAGGTTTAAATCATGCTTGTCTGATCTTTTATTCTTATCCCAATCTTTAAGTGATGTCCAGTGTACGATGCAATAGGAGCGGTATAGTTCATAACATGCACTCTACGTTATTGAAGTTTAAACATGGACTATTATTACAATCAGAATTCCATCTTTTATATATATACAGTATCAAAGTAATCACATCACATACCAACTTTGTGCTTTCTTAATTGTTCAACAACTAGAAATATAATAATTGTTGTTGGGCCCAGTCTTACAAAGCTGGGCGCCCAACCCCTAAACATAAAGCCAAAACCTTCATCTTTAACGCAATTAATCAAAATATTCAAGGCAGTGGCATTTTGTTTCTTACTTGAGCTCATAATTCTTGTTTTAATAACATCTACAGGCGAACAAATTGTAGTTGCAACCAATCCAGCAGCTAAAGATGACAGAAAATGAGTTGATTTTTGATTTGAATTGAAATTTAATCTTTTTGCTAAAAAATGCTTTGAAAGATCGTATGTGACAACCTGCGACGAGGTCATTAAAATTCCTCTTATCAGATTTGGAGGTAAACCTCTGAAAAGTGAACTAAAATTTTCATCTTTTATTATCCTAAATAATCCATGAAAACAATTTCTATAACCTTTTCTTTTTTCTGAAGGCAAAGAAAAATCATTTTGCATTCTTATATTAACAACATCAGCTGGATTACCAACAACACCACCTATCGCACCACTAACCACTGAAATCGAAAGAAGATAAATTACATTTGATTTCTTATCGACAGGTACAAAGTTATCTTTTAGATATTCATAAAAACCGAATCTTGTGGTTGAGTAAGTTGCTTGTCTCAGTATTGCAGCCGACAAACCAGAATATAGACCAAATATACCTTGGTTAATTAAAATTTGTGAAGTCATTTTAAATAGTGATGGTTTTGGTAAAGAAGCTGTTTGCAATCGAACCTTAGCAAGATCCAAAGGATGGGTTATTGTACATGCCACTGTGCCTGCCAAACCACCATAATAAAAGGGATATTTAATTTGATTCTCAGGCATTTCGATTCAAGAAATTACCCAACATAGCTATTGTTATTTGCTGCATAGAGTACCGTTTTTGTAATAAATTAGGTCTCTTATATATATTCGAGGTAATGTGGGGCAGATGTGCTAATTGTATTCCGAGGAGTTCTTCACCGGAAAACCAGTAACCGCATTTTGTTTTATACGTACTTAAATAATGGATTGACTAATTATTATGCGATAAAAACTCTGTTATAATCTGAAAAGTTGAGTGAGTTCGTCTTTCAAGTCTTCAGGATTCATAGGATATCGAATGGTAGAAAAAAAAGATTTGTTTGGATATTTCAGAGTTTGGCAATCGTGTATTCGTATGGATTACGATATCTCAATGCAAACTTTCTGTCCAAAACACTTTCTTCTGCTGCAGATTTCGCGTGTATTTGGAAAGCTATCATATTAAGCTTACACAAATTGTATGACTTTGTAGTTTACAAAGATTTGTTGTGAATTTGATAATAGCATTGTGTATCTGTCATCCTCGGTGCTTCTTTTCGTATTTGATGTATAATAAGTTATTTTTAAATTTAAAAAATTGGTATAATACTGCCATTGATATAAAACTGGCGTACTATTTATCTGAGTGAAACAGCACTCTCTTGCTGACTTTAGTGAATAAACACAATCATGAAAGCCTGTACTCCTAATAAACTTGTGTACATTACCCTCCTGATATCCCGAATTTCTCTTGTCAAAATTCATTTCATTGATGGCCCTTAAAGCTCCGCTTCTACGAAAGTTCTCCTTAAACGATATAAGATATAATGTTAAGTTCGCTTTGAGTATTTGTTCAATATGGATAACATATATCCTTTGTTTAGAAACTTAATAACTGATTGAAACCTTGGTTTCATTGTTTCCGTATTTGATTCCACATAGCAATTTGCTAATTATGGCATCTCTGTTTTACAAGCGCGATAAACTTATCAACCATTCATTGTTCAGAAGTATATAAGACTCGATATGGAGTCGATTTTACTGATATAAAACGCTGCTTGAAATTATCAATTATGGTCGATTGAACCTGACCGTCAGAAAGTTCGAAAGGTATTCAAATAATCCAAAACAAATTGTTATGATATTCAGTAAGGATACACATTCTTTTTTAGCTCATCTTGAGCACAAATTACTCACTAAAATAAGTTTGGACTCGCTAATTCAACCCATGTAGTAAGTGAATCAAAAATTACATTACTTAAGTTCAATAAATTATGACATACAATAGAGTTCTTGAATTACTTTCAAGTTAAAAATGCTCGTTCAAATGTTTTAAGATCCTGGTACCTATAAACGAATCTACATGTTTCATAGTCGTCTTATTCCGTATCTTTTGATACACTTTCATTGACATACGTTCCTTGCAGGAATTACAATATATCTGGATTGAGCAGATTTCTTGAAATAGTGTATTGGTTATAGATAGCTCTTCATATTGACATCAGCATTTACATTATTATATTTGCCATCTAATGAGTATACTTGTCAATTTAGTGACTCCCTCGAATTTATATTTTAATGTTAATGATGTCACTTCCAGCTAGTACAGATCTTTCAGTTTTATATGGGATTTTTTTCATTCATATTTTGATAATTTTCTTGCTGAAAGTTCTGTTCATAGCATATAATCTGTTATACATCTGATCACAAGCATGAAAATTAGGAGCCAATTACTACTAATAGTTTCTATCAAGCTTTTCGCAGGTCTTCACATTTCAACGACATGTTCTTTCCCACAAAATCCACTATCTCAAATGAGTACATTGTGACCTTGCAAATAGAAAAGTTAGGAGAGTTAATATTTGAAGTATTTTCTTTGAAATACTATGCTAAATCAAACTTTTGAACGCTACTGGAGCATATTACTTCCAACACACATACAGTGTTTTGAAAGAGGTAGGCATATACTACGGTATACCTGAGCGCCATCTCAATCGTGAATGCCCTCGTCTGTATTTTCCTGCCATGTTTTTTGTTCATGAAAGTGCTTTAGCACAATTGCCGTGACAAAATCACAAACTCCTGAGAATACTTAGCACCGTACTCTATGAGTATTGCTAGTTAAAAGGACCTTGAGGACCTTGTTGAGTCTGATTCTGCTGATCGATTCATTGAAGTCGATCCATCTTTTTAGTAATTGGATTTTACATCACAGTACTTGTTTTCGACATATTTTTTTGCAGACTACTATGGGAACTAAAAAGGATTGTATACTCGATGAGAAAAGTTAAATATCTATCACTGAACTGAATGGATTCGCTTCTATGACTAAGAATTATTTTCCGAGCACACATGAAAAAATTGAAGCTAGAAACGTTTATTTTTATGTATCAGATGAATCACCATGATTTCTCGAGCTTTCGTTAAATTTATGTCGATTCCGCTTAATATATCATTTGGTCTTCTCATGTTCCTGAACCCACCATTATTTTTCTGAAAAGCGTGCACTCAGTTTTTATATATTAAATGTGTGGCACACATACAGATTTATAGTTTTCAATATTTGACTTGATATTATATCGTTTTGTTGATTTAACATGATATTCATTCCCTTGCTTTTGTGAGTATCAGTTTCAACTTTGGATCACATTCGTTTTTCATTTTTACGTTTTTGGTGGTCAGCAAATGCGATTTGAGATTTTGTTTAATGCTACTTATAAGGCTTGATAGTACATGCTGATTCTTAGTTCAAACATAAGCTCATCTGTTTTATAATCAAAATCGTTACTTCAAATATAACAGCTAAAAGTAAAAACAAATTCAGATACATAGTGGTTTGTCTGTGCTGCTTTACTTCTTACTTCTAACTATTCGAAGTACCAGTATTTCAATGAGATCTTTAATTTTGCAAGAAAACTATTTTTTCTCAAACTGGGTAAAAGCGTTCTCTGTTATTTGATTTTCTAACTTACCTAAAGAGTTCCGGTCCCTCTACTTTATGCCTTATTAGAAAATTTAAATATATACTCTTATAAAAATCATGTCCGTACTCTTTATAGCTTATTTCCCTTTTAAATTTATTGTTGTTGTCCCAATAAATCTTAATTTGATGTAAACAGGTACAGAGAAAGAGTTACTTTTTTTAATGGAACCCCAATAAGAACTGATAATGGTCTGAAGTCCAGTAAGATATACTAGATACATCAAATACTTTTGAGAACTGTAGTCAGTCAGGATCTATAAATGCTTTAATGCTTTCAATGACGTAGAAAAGATTCCTTAATGCGTTAGAAGTTATTCAATCTAATACGATATCGATGAGATCTTAAAACCTATTCAATCAGATATAAGAAGCAAAGGAGATTGATTCAGCTTCTAAGAACCCGTTTCTCATCTATTTGATATACCCTATTCAAACAAGGACAATGAAATACGTTACATGAAAGAGTAACAAGTGAATAATATGCCCCAAGATTTTATTACTCTTAGTTCAAGAAATAAACTTAATTCAAAGTCAGTTAGGTCATCGACGAGACAAAAACACAAATGCTGAAGTGGTTCGCTGTTGAATCTGCCTTTATCTTAAAACACAACATTTTAGACAATCATTACAAGTTGAAGTGTCATGTCCGTCATGCTACGTAGCATAAGAGAGTCTATAAATATATAAATATTTCTCTTACGTCCTTTGATCTCATCAGTCTATGAAATTATATATAAATTCTCTTAGAAAATTACTGGAACGAAATAATAATTTAATTTGATCAATACACAAGTACATACTGAGAACATAGAAATACATACACAGAAAACAATCAAGCGTGAGCTGATTGAAAAGGTATACACTTCTTCCCCCCCCAATAGAATAATCAGAGCAAAAGTCTTAAAAGATCTCAGATTAACTCAAATCAGTTATATCAACTCTCATTCTTTAGTAACCCCAAAATATCATCTGAGATATTCGCCGATTTTTCCTTTCTTCTACATATGTTAGTCCAGTCTCTTAATTAATCTCTGCTGAAACACTACTCACCTCTTATTCGACACCCTAAAAATGTCAGTACTATACTCAAAATATACTAAAGATACGGAGCAATACTTACCAATTTCTAACTTGGCTTTTGGTTAAATTAGTTCTTTCTACGAGCATCTTCAAAGTCTTGTCACTTAAATAAGGATTACGAATATTCTCCAAATACCTGGGAGAGAATTAGAAAGGCGTTGAGAAAATCAAAAGAGATAAAATACATACCATGATTCCAATTCATTAACCTGATGCCTTGGAAGACGGTGCCCTCTTGCTGAAAGTGACTCTTCCCAATACTCTCTCATCATACCTTGTGTGATAACGTTGAATACCAAATTCGTATCGCTGGTCTCACTACTTGTGGTGCTTTGATTATATTTCTCAACATACAATCTTTTGAAGTTTTGTGTATCTCTACGAAGATTGTTTCTTTCATGTACCAACATAAGCACCAGCTTTGAAACGGTATTTATACTATGCAAAATACTTAGCTGCTCCTCATTCAGATCTTGCTTTGCAGTTACACCATAGAGATTCTAAATTATGGTTTAGTATTCATTCTTATAATCTACCGGTTCCTTTCTTATATCTAAAACTTACCTTAGTAACAAGAATTAGGTCATTGGTAGCAGCATCTATGTCAATAAGAGGGCTTGTATACAGACTGTTCAGCAGCTTATAAAGAGAGGATTCCATGTTTTGCAGCCTGTGCGTTAATATGAATTCTCAAACATGAAATGAAACTACTAACTCTGCATTGATAATGTCTATATTGCCATTTTCATCCTCAATTGAGGCACCATCTTCTTTCGACTTAAAGTCTGATAGAAGCGAAGATATTGAACACCTATCATGTATTCTGTCCATTTTCCTTGTCTAAAACTAGTGAAACTTTTTCTTGATTTAACTGGTAATATGTATTCTGAGCAAAATTATACTTGAAAATATATCTTATTCTTTGTAAATCCTTTCAATGTCGCTAATAAGGATTTCAAAGATGTGTCAAGGCCCTATATTCTTGTTTGAATCGTATCACTCTTTGCTTTGAAAGACTCTATCTTGAAACACGGCTTGGTTCACACGTGATATGTGTAAATCGAGGACTGTAACGGTACTTAAAACTCAATATTTAACAGTCACTATTGACAGACTTCTCTTGCTCTAAATCGGGGCAATCTGATTATTCATTCCTCAACGTATTGACCTGATCGTCTTCAAAATTCAAACATAAGATGTTCTTCTTCCTTGAGATCTAAAATATTTTGGAATCCTTAGCGAATAATGACTTGAATGAAATATGAACTGTTAAAATAATATGTAAGCTATCTATTTCATATCATTAAGGTAGATTATGTCTTGATCTAATGGAGTGTTCATTAATCAAGTGTTCTGTTTCGAATTCGTATGATATCTGTCTCAAATAACAAAGATGGTATAATGGTATGAAAGCGAAAGCAAATTCCATCTATTTTAATGTTTGCAGTGTGTATCAACTAAAGGAAATATCACATGATTGAGAAACTCCAATTGATATACCGATTGATTGAAAACACTTTATGAGGCAACTTGCATATTTATTTGAATATGACCCTATCACAATTTGAAAATATGTTCACATCTTAATATCTCCTGAATTATCTAAAAGACATTCATATAACTTGAATAATATAATTCTGATCTCTTAGCATCAGTTAAAATCTTCACAGAAGACAGTTATATTCAATCTTGACCTTTTCTCTATCAGCTTTCAAGAATAAGCTTTTAACAGACTTTCAGCAAATAAAAACAGAATCTCAGAAATGGTATCTAAAGATGGGAAGTTTAATAAAACTCCAAAGTTTTTTATACAGAAATATTCTTTAAACTCCTTACCCTCACGAATCACAAAGGGTAATAAGGTGTCTTCTAAATTAGACTTGAACAATGTCATGGCCAAGAATATCCTCAACACTACTAATATAGAGAATAAAGCATATGGCTCTACTTCTGTTTTCTTTGCTGTATCGAATATGCCTAAAGTACCAACCCCATCGTCGAAGTTACAGAAATTACTGAATGACTTCAAGGACAAGAAAACATTTAACAATGTTTCATCTCAAAAGAACAGAAAGATGACGTATAAGAAAAAGGAAATAAAGGATAGAAAATCAAATAAATTTAGAAAGAAGCTCAACGGTTTCATGGCTTTTAGATCGTATTATGCTAGAGATATTCCAAGTCCTTCAGATCAAAGGAATTTATCAGCACAATTAGGGGAACTCTGGTCCTGTGAAAAGGAACAGTTAGTCTGGCAAAGATTTGCTACAGAATTTAATGATCAACAGCCAGGTATTCCTTTCGTTGATTGGCTCTTAAAAGTTAATGGAGATGAGGTTTCGATGGAGGATGAGTTTGGTTTTGGTTTTGAGTTTGACTTTACATTAGATAGCTTCGTGAATGTTGAGACAAACACCGACTGGGTGTTCACAACACTCAACGGAGGGATAGTCCAAGATATCTATATGGATCCCATCCTAACATCAGAAGTCTACAATCTTCAAGATGATTGGTAGTCAATACCAATAGCGGAGTCACTGAGGTAATACTCAAGTTAAATGACTCTCATGTTAAGAACATAATTGTTCACGGCTCATTGCTTCAAATCTTCATTCCATCCATACCAATTCAAAATGTAGTAGAATCATCAGCGTGGCTTACATGTGGTTCAAATAACAACCTAGTGATCATCCATGCCTCTGGCTAATGTACACAATTCCTTAGTAATTCGTATTCAAGAACTGCCTAATGATATCCCATCTCTGAAATATAAAGACACTTCATAATGTTTCATGTTCTGCATGTTTCATAAACAGGATACTTTAAGGTCTTATTCGTTTGGCAGTAGATTCTTTGTATGTTCTGCATCAGATTTGTTATAGTAAATATGGTCTCAAATCCTAGTCATTCAAGGCAATCCTAGCATTCTCTTGATTGACTTCCATTGGTTATATCTTGTTTGATAGGCCATTTGAGATTATCCAACTGTCGTAGGCATGATATGATCTTCTACTGCATTGCATCACTATTGCAGTCGCATAGCCCATGATATATGGGAAACCAGATACCTAAATTACAGTTTGGTACCCTTATCAGGTACAAACTCTTTAAGGTTCTTTATGATATATGTAATGCTTCTGGTGAAGGGAAGTAGAAGAATCTTCTCGTTTAGTCCTTTACAGAACATTTAAACACGATTGGCTTGCGCTAGACATACCAGAATCGATAATTTCTTGGCTTTGAGAAATTATGATTCTGAACGTAGTATTATCCCTATAGCTTAACTAACAGCATAGAATAACTTGTTGAGGCTCCAAATCAAATCAGTATTCATAATAAGGTTACAAGTGATCTGAATATTCCTAAATGACTGAAGATTGACTTTAACTCTTTGTTGCTCAATCCTGAAAGTACTGGTAGTCCAATTCTATAACCCTTTCACCATTGCAATGCCAACCTGATTCTGTGTAGTCAATATATATAGTCTACATTGAGTATTGAGATGAAGTTGGTTCCATATTATTATAACATAAGCGACGATAAAATTCAATAACTACCATAACCAAGATATATCTTTATCCTAATAGTCATTATTAGTCCCTTATAGTATTCATTAAATATAGAATTCGTTGAACTCATGTTTTTTTAGATAGATTCCTAAAAATTTAGCTTCTAAAGCTCTAAAATATCATCTACACTTCTATCAAAATATACGATAAGAAATGTTCTTATATTCTTTCTGTAAAAATATAATCTTTAAAATAGAGGAGTTAGCCGATTGATTATTTACATATTAGAATTATATTATTTTGATACTCCTACAATGAGCATCTATCTGAGAACACTTAATATTTCAAAGAACGAGATCTATAGCGCATACTTTACAGATCTCAAAAGTAATCTCTTGTTGAATATTAGAAGACTTCAATGTCTTGAATAATTGACTGCTCCATTCATTCGCTTCTTAATAGTGACTTTCTTACTCAGAGAATACTGCCAGATGTTTCGAGAGCTGGCTTGAATAAACTTGTTCTTATTTTTTTACTTCTTTCAATAGTGTGGTATATAGAACATTTGTAAATACAACTCTGCGTGAATATGAATTAATATAAGTAAACCGCTGTTAGTTCTAAGTTTGAACTCATTTAGAGCTCTATTTAGATTCATAAGCAGGATATATAGATAGATCACCTATACTGTTAAATAATCATACTCTCTTAACCAAATATAGCGAACATAATTTCCTGGTTAAATGGAATTCTGAAGCAGGACATCTCTCTGTAAGGAATTCCAACAAATTATGCTTAGAGAATAAGAAACAAACTACAGGCAATGTTCATTTGATATAAATATTCAATTAAAAACTGAATTCCCGGCTAGACAAAGACACGTCAATAAAGATATCCTCGCTCATGATTCCTGAAATAGGTGATTGATACTTTTTCGTGTATGTGTTCAATTTTTGAATTCCCAATCGGCTTCTGGTTGATACGGGTTCTTGAAAAGACTTGTACTGTTTTGCTTTTCTGCCTTTTTGTTTTACTATCTTAGAAGAGAAATTAATGGCAAATTTCATTGTTAATCCTTTATGAAATTCATTTTGAGTTATATTATTCTTGGGTTTTGAAAGATTTCCTTTTTCCATATAAGTGCTGGAGCATAAGTTGAGGTAGCTTGACAAGTCTATTATATCAGTAGCAAACGTATTACTTAAGGTACAAGATTTATCTCCCACTATTGAGGACAGCCCAACTGGAACTGGTGAGCTCACGAAACTATCAAGTAAACACCCATCCGTAGCAACGCCTTTTGCTTTGTTTCTCTTCGGCTGGTAATGATAAGATGGGTAAAAGTTTTGATGCCAACTATCCTCCATTAAGGAAAGATATTTAAAATAGTCTTGAAACAGTAGTTGATTGTTTGAATTCCAGATCTTAAATGTCTTTGTTAATACAGTCTCGATTTAGCTATTGAATGTGGAAACTTACTTGTGAAACAACTTTGGAAACGTCGTCAGCTGTACACTTTATGGACTTCTTGACAAATCTGCTTAGAATGCTACGAGCAATAATAAATTTATTTCTTGGTCGGGCAATATCCTGATGCTTCAAGATACTCAGGCTCTTTTTTTGTGACATCTCTTCGACAGCCTTCTCATTATAATTTATAAATGATTGGTTCATCTGAACCGGTTTAGATGGACGAACAACAACTGGGAATCCTATATCACTCAGTGAATTGGCAGAAGCGATGTTGTTTGCCATAGTAGATAGCTGAAAGCTAATAGATGATAAAGGTTTTTCGCTGTACATGACTTAATAAGAATTGATATTATGTGTTTCAACAGTCAATGAATCAGTAATATGCCGTGTTAATATACCAAGATCCCAGACGAACCTCAAAAGATGTTGAGAGATGTAAAGTGAAGAACTGCAAACCAAATTAGAGCGGCATATGATCTATTGTTTGAGGTCTGATTTGGGGCAACTTTCTCAACACAATATGAAACTGCGTTAGTTTCAACTCTTGAAACTAAAACAAATAGCATAACGCATCTAACGAACGCGTAAGTATATTTAATCCGTTCAGAACACCTTATGTTTATTTTATTGGCCTTGTATGAATTAGAACTTCCATTACTAAAATTTGTCAGGTAATCAAAAAGATCATGACCACTGAAAGAACAAATGATATTTAGAACAACTATCGACTCATTCCTTACAGAATTGCCATGGAAACAGTATATGTCTCAATTTGAAGACTGGTATATGTAAGTGCGATAAAGTGTTTCAAATACAACTTTATGACATATCATTATGGTGTTTATATGGTGTTACATAATAGTTTCTGATTCAATCTGTCGTAAAGTTCTTGTCTGTTCATAGACATTCTGTGGATTAGTCAACAACTCGCTTTGGTAATCAGCTGACTACCATGAAACTTAAAGAACGTAAGACTATAAAGTATTAATATCGGATACTAAGCAGAGAATCTAAGATAATGTATATTCCGATTTGTGCGTATAATTTACCTGAAGCTTAAAAGTTATAATTGGATTATAAGAAAGAACTGTAAAGGGAGTGACTAAAGGTTTCATTACAGATCGGAAAAGTCAACAGCCAATCAATTATACTTATGCTAGGTGTGAGACACATAACCCATAAGACTTGAATTTTTAGTCTACTATAGGTTGAATAATCCAGCTGATATGGCTGGATTTTGAATAGAGCAACCTCCTTCAGAATATGATTGATCTCAATCATATATACGGATATTGCCGTTTGCATGTATCAGGTTTCAAAACTCCCGCATACCCTACCTGCCTTGATTTAATGAGCGATTGAAAACAGAACAGAGACAATCACGAAACAGACAAAAGTTATCGAAAATCTAGAGGGAAAACTTGTTTAACATTCTCTAGTTTTAACTTGCAGTCCTATTGTAACATCTATAATTATAATAGAAGGATTTCTCATTCTGCTCTAGTGAGTTTATTACAAGAATAAAACTGACTCGAAACATTAAAATCTTTAAGAACAGATACAAGTTGAAATCATCTACCTCATTTTTTTGAAACAATCAATTTCATTTTTAAAAAAGATTATAATTAAGTATGAACGTCTTTTCATCTGCTTCCAGTTCTACAAATGGTAAGGTAGATTCAGAGTACGCCAGGTTAGTAGATATTTTAGAGTCAACAGTCAAAGCAACTGTGAAGTTCAATCCTCATGCAACTGAGGTAAAAGGAGCAACGGGAGAGGAAGAGTCAATAATAAACGGTTTTAATCTTAAATATAGCGAAGCGATTCCGGAGGCATTAGGTGATGCATTCCAAGAGCTAATATCGCTCTTCCAATCTTCAATGGAGCGAACGATTGCAGTATGTATCCATTTTAGCAAGAGAGTAGTTGTCGACTAACAAAGAGGTCTCCTCAACCATTGAACGACTAAATAAGATGTCAAATGCCACTATTATATCACCGTATTCAACATATAAGAATTATGAAGCAATGTTAAAAAAGTCTTTTGAAGATATTATGGAGAGTGCTAACCAAAATGAGTCGAACGGATTGGTTCCCAATGCTTATGGCTACAAAATTGAACCGTTTGTATTAGACAATTTCTCTATCTCTATCGAGAATTGCGAAAAGGACAGCGATCTTTCAACTTCCGGAGCGGAAACTTCAGATAGCAAGGAAGAGAAACCAGGTAGAAAACGGACTTTCCTTCCAAAGGCTACAAGAGACTTTCTGGAATCAATTTTTGAGCGTAAGAGATCTCCAAATAGTAAAGAGCGTAAGGCTGTAGCAGAGAAGTGCGGGTTGACGCCTCTACAGGTTCGAGTCTGGGTATGTAATTAAAAAATTTATATTAAACATTGCTAACAAACTATAGTTCACGAACAAAAGAATGCGCTCTAAGTAAATAGGTATCTCATTTTGTCCCCTTGTTAATTTATATCTATATTTTTTTGAAGTTGCGTATCCTGTTTGTATTTATGTAGTGTCAATTTATGTGTAGAAAGATGGACATAAAAATCAATCATAATTTATTCCTCTACAACAATTTGCAGTTTGAACTTTTATAGTCATATAAAAAAAGTCTTTATAAAATAAAAATCAAGGCAAAAAATAACAATCCAGTTCATACAATTTATTCTTCATCACTATCACCATCTCTATAACTGAATTTTCTAATTTCACCTAATCTTTTTCTAGCAGAGTTAAGTGCATTTTCAATTTTCAATATTTCAACTTGCTGTTCCATTTCAGCGGTTTTATTTTCATGAGTACTTAGTTTTGAATAATCGATTTCTTCCTTAATTCCGTTAGACCTCTTACTTAAAATGTCTTGAACTTGGCTAACTAAAGATCTACAAGCAGATGTAACCGATTTACTAGCCAGTTCTAATCTGTCCTGAGTTTTCGATAAAAATGTGGCCTTAACTCTTGATGCTGCAACCAATTGAGCGGTTGAAGCAGCAACTTCGTTTGATGCAACGATCAATTCCTCATGCGAATTCAGGTTGCTCAAAACACCATCCGCTGTTTCGATTAGTATCCTTGTTGAAGTTGCAACAGCCTTAGCTGCAGAAATCAAGCCTTCAGTCCATCTGTTGTGTTTTTTATAGAATGCAGCACGAGTACTTGAACCTTTACCTTGAGAAACTATCTCATTTTGTGAGTCAACAGCTGCTTGAATGAGCAATGATATTGCATTCGTAACGGCAATAGCAGCTGAAAGAATAGCTTTGTTAATTTCTATATCAATGGACGATAATGTTGAATCTTTAGGTTTTTCTAATAAACTATTTAGATGAGCAGCCGCAGCAGAAATAGCATCAGCTGCAGCATTCATTTCGTTGTCAACCAAATCACCAATATCACCAGAGGCATTCTGAAGTGATGATCTAGGAGCCAAGCCATCAGCCAGTCTTATTAATGCTTGTAACTTTTCCTGAACCTTCAGGTTTCCGTTAATAACAATGTCAGTCTTTTCATCCTCAGAGCCTTTGAGTGAGGATGAGAGCAATTGCTTCAAAAACTTTTCAGATTCCTTTGCTGCTTCTCTTGCTGAATAAATAATGTTTTCTGCTTCAGAATCAGTTTTAACTAACCTGACAAGGCCCTTTGAATCTAACAGAACATCAGCTACTGCTGACGAGAAATCTGAAACTGTTCTGATAATCGATGAATGGTCACCGTTTGGACCATCAGCAATAAAATCATTAAAGGAGTTTGCAAAATCAGTAGCTGAAGAGGAAGCCTTCTCAATAACAGATAACAAATAAGCTGGGGATGCGTTCTGATTACCAGCTTGCATTGGTGAATCTAATTCATATATAGAATTTTGAATTCTTTGACTGCCACTTTGTAAAATAGCATCAACAAGTGAGGTTAACTTTTTTAGATGATCAATTAAAACTGAATCAATTTGCTCGTCAATGGCAGAGTCGTTTTCTTTTTGAGATTTTGCTAACTCACGCAACGCATCATCCATTGTCTGCTGCATAATTTCAATTTCTTCTTCCTTTTCTTTTAATTTGTCCTCCAAATCAGGATCTATTGAGCGAGCCTGAGTTTCTAATTTCAATTTTAAGTCTTCAATCTCTTTACCATGTTGAGCAAAAATGGATGAGATTGTTTTAGAATGCGTTTTTTCGGTGTCATCCAATTTCGCGCTTAAATCTCTAACTTGTAATTCCAGTTTATCGATTTCGTTATCCTTACCACCTTTAACTCTATCTAAATCTAATCTTGCTCTATCGCGTTCACGGATCAGATCAGCTAACTCAAGATTTTTGGCCTTTGAATCTCTTTCAAGTTTTTCACAACGATCAATAGCTTCTTGAGCTGATGCAGCTTTTTGTTGTAATTTTTTGAACTTATTTAATAGATTAAGATGTTCTTGACGTAGTTGTGAATACAATTTAGCTAAAGATTCATATTTGTTTTTCCATAAATTAATTTGTTCTTGTAGATTATGCAGCAATTCATCTTTTGATGAAATTTGTTGATTTGCTGCTTCAGTTGTATTCGCGATCTCAGATTCTAAACTTTTGACCCTTTGATCATATTGTTCTAACATCAGCTGATCACGATCATATTGTCCCTTTATTGCTAATAAGTCCCTTTCTAATTCGGCAACTCTGCCTTGTGCCTGATTTCGAATTTGTTCATTATACAGCTGTTCTTGGGCTTGCCTCTGTTGTTCAGCTTGCTGTTGCTGTTGTTGTTCAAAGGCAGCTTGTTGTTGAACTTGCGATTGTTGCTGCTGGAGCAATTGTTGTTGGCGCTCCTGTTCCAAACGTTGCTGTTCAGCTTCATATACATTCTGTTGATTATTCCAAAAATCTACCCCTGTTGGCTGAACCGGTATAACTTGCTGATATTGCTGAAAAGCCTGAGTTGGTTGTGCAGATATTGGCTGCGATACAGGGGCTGAAACAGGGGTGACAGATTTCTCAGATAACTTTCGCTGAACTTGAGCTCTTGTTCCATCCTCATCTTCATCATCAACAAATAAATCCGGTGGATCTTCAGTTAATCTAGGAATAGTGATCAATGAAGTTAAATAACGAATAGAAGAACAGTCAGCGTAAAATTCATATAACCGTAAATGCTGTGAATTGAAGCGTTCTCTTAATGGCTCCAAAGCTTCATCAGAACCAGTGGTGCGGTGCATGGCTCTCAGCATCGAAGTGATAAATTTATAAATACCGTAAGATTCAGAAACCAATGGAACAAGTGCTGAAATTTTACATTCTGATTTACGATCATGAGAAATACTTGCAAAAATTAGTCTTTGAAAATCGTCTAAAGCATCTTGTAAACTCATCAAATCTAATATAGCTTCGTACCCTTCATTAGGATCAAAAACAGCCGCCAACGAAATGTATTCCTCATATTCAAAGGTACCGTTATAACCACGATGGTTTTTATGAAAATCTATCTTCCTCAGCAAGAAGTGGACATACTCTCTGATTAATCTACCATAACCTTTGAAGCCATCGCCATGAAAGTTTCTACCCAAACTTTCAATCCAATCTCTATTCTTAATTCCTTCTTTCAGAGCAGATGGATGTCCTTCCTGAATAACCTTATGTATCGTGATCAGAGCCTTAAACAATTGGACTTCGTCACCTTGCAACGGCTGAATTTTTAAAGCATTCCAAAAGGCTACAGAACTTTTATGATCCCATGTATAAACAATACAGGCTCTTACATGTTTTCTTTTTGGCGCACTTTCTTCAGTAGAGCAGGCCTTCTTAATGTTCGTTTGTAAATCTGATTCAGAACGACTAGTCATTGCTATTCATTCATTGTTAGTGCTTGTCATGATATTTCTGAAAAGGGGCTTTATTTGCGATCATGCAATTCTTAAATAAACTGAAAATTATTAATTATCAATTCAACTAATACTGCATTTCACCACTACATACTTGAGATTCAAAACTTAAATTAGCAATGCAATGAAGATTTTTATTTTTTTCCTGTTCTAGATGTATCTTTATATATTATAAAGTAGAATATTCACTGGTTCACCACCCCGAAAAAGATACGCGTTGAAAGAGAAACGCTTCATAACCAATCTATTCATTTTATTAGGTAATTGATTATAAATTTGTTATGTTATTGTTATTCGAACGCACTCATTCTTAGTGAAATGATGGTTAGTTTCTTCTCAAACTTTGTCATAGAGAGGAATTACACACTGTTTCAATTGAAGAGATTTGAAGAAGACAGATATTTGGCGAATTCTTGATATACTCAAATATCTATACGACCACTTACTAAGTCAGGAATGCAGCTGGATATTTGACGACATTTCTTACAAAAATCCGTCCAACTATCGTGCTGTTACGTTCAGTTTAGTAGTAGTTGAAATTGTTTTGGGTCCTACCGAAAGTTTCTTTGAGTCGTGTTGGGTTCCTTTCGGCTTTTCACGTATTTTTAATTCCAATATGAGGAGGGCATTATTGGTAAAACAAAGTAATTTTTTAACAAATTCTGAGACTATGTCATTGCTCTACGTCATGAAACGATAATCTTAATGATAATCTTAATGATGTTATAGTCAGTTAATCAGAATGCAAAAGGACCGTTCTACGAGGTGTTGACGTACTGTGTATTGGAAATGAATCAATGATCAAATCAGATCTTTGATCTTTGTAAGCACATACTTAAGGATACTCTAAGCATGAACCGTTCCCAGTGGAAAGTTTTTGTGATACTCTTTAGATAACTGTCATTAATAGAGAAATTCGTTTTCTCATTTTGATCATGATTATTGTCATGCTTCTAGTTTGCTCTACTGATAATTTAAGCTTGAGTGAGTATTCAATAACTATTAATTTTAAATTAAAACAAGAAGAGAAAATAATTCTGATTATAATGATAATATTAAGTCAAGAGATTTATTACTAAACTCAATCAGGTAAAATTCATTGAATCAATGGATTAGATCAACTGTACTGAAGTAATCGGTAGAGAATTTGTACCTGCATTTCTGCTCTAGATTTGAGACGTAATTACTGGAATAAATCAAAATGTGAGAAAGCACTTCCAAGATGATTTATCCGCAGCAAAGTTTGTTCCAACCAAAGTTTTACTGAATTATCACAACAAATGCTTGAATTACTGAATCGAGTTGAAAAATCTATACGGTTCAAACCAATAATGTTAATTCAGGTATGCATAAGTAAAACCATTACTAAATAGGATAAGTCGTACTTTTGTCTTTACTCTTTCCAATTCCTGCTCATAACAAAGCATGAGGTGCAATATCATTGACAGACAATGGGCTTTCATCATTATTTTGATATCCAAGGTCGTTCTGATTTTAGTGAGTACAAACTATATCAGGTATTACAATTAGTGCGAATATTGATATATTTATAACAAAAAAAAAGTGTAAGAAATTTTAATATCGCAGTTTCAAAAAATAGCTTCAGTTTTAACTTTAAAATCTACAGATACTAATCAGCCATTCGAGTATCTTGAGTTCATTAATTAGGCCATTGAACTTTTGTTATGCATAAATCAAGTTTCATAAAGAAATTTTTTTAAATTTAATCGTTACAAAGTCCCCTGGCTTAACAAACAAAAGTTAACTCTCATTTTGAATTTTTGATCTTGATAAACAATACAAAATAAAATTAAAACTTTTTATGGACTGAAATGAAAGCTCTATCACTCACCCACTCACTCAATACCTCTTCTCGATTATGAAAGGTCAGCATAAACCTCACGGACGTTTTGACACATTAGACAGTGACAAAAGAGGAAAACACAAGTGTTCAAAACCCTGTTTACAAACATCCAAACATCTCTTTTTTGATATTGACTGCAAAACGCAATTTTTTTTTCGTTCAGTTTCTTTTCCTAATTTAGAAGCAAAACAAAGAAACA
>JAJMCJ010000134.1:0-27727 GCA_030572875.1 Wickerhamomyces kurtzmanii | reverse complement strand
ACCCGAACAAAATAGAAAAGTCATCTTAAAAGCTGATTTCTTTAAATAAAAAAAGCAAATCACAATATGAGACAATTGTAACTATTTTAGCATAAATCTATAGAAAGAATTATATTTAACTAGCATGTAACTTGACATATATACATTACTGTCTTGACCATGGTATTAAAAAGCCGGGTAACGGGGTGTATTATTTCTTAAACATAGACGTGTAAGGTACTTTAAGACAATGAACGATATCATTTAAACCTATTTAGACCTCTGGAATAACAAGTTGACAATGTCCATTGTTTCTGGGAGCTCCAAAAATGAATCAAAGGTGGTATTTAGAGGAAAACAAGAAGGAATATTTTTCGATAAACAATCAGTTGAATCAGAGAAACTAAAGACTAGAAAAAATATTCGCTCTAGATTCATCGGATGGTTCAACTGTTTGGAACCTATCATTGGTCCTCTGATGATAACGTTGCTTTCGTTCTATGTTCGCTTCTACAAGATCTCAATTGCAAATAAGGTCATTTGGGATGAAGCACATTTCGGAAAATTTGGATCATATTATATTAAACACGAATTCTACCATGATGTGCATCCACCATTAGGTAAAATGTTAATTGGTTTGAGTGAGTACTTAGCGAAATTTAATGGCGATTTTGAATGGACTAGTGGTCTTGAATACCCTGAGAATTTGAATTACGTTACAATGAGATACTTCAACGCTACTTTCAGTGCTTTATGTTCTCCAGTTGCTTACTATACTGCTAAGTCATCAGGTCTGAGTTTATGGACTGTTTACCTTATTTCTCTTATGGTTGTTCTTGAGAATAGTTTTGTTGTTTTAGGAAAATTCATTCTCTTGGATTCAATGTTACTATTTTTCACTATATCAACATTTTTTTGCATGGTTAAAGTTCACCAGTTATCGAAAAATGCAGAGTTGAGTAAGAAATGGTTTATTTGGTTGTTTATAACTGGATTGTCTATTGGTTGTGTGTGTTCAGTGAAATGGGTTGGACTATTCGTAACCGCATTAGTCGGGGTTTATACGATTGCTGAATTATTCAAGAAATATTGTGACGCCAATTTATCTACAATTAAGTACTACAAACACTGGACAGCTAGGATTTTGGCACTGATCATAGTACCCTTTTTGGTGTACATGTTATGCTTCAAAGTTCATTTTGCTCTATTGTATAAGTCAGGTACTGGTGATGCATCAACATCAACATTATTTCAAGTGAATCTGGAAAATAATAAAATACAGGAAAGTCCAAGAAATTTGACTTTTGGATCAGATATCACAATAAGGTCACAAGGTGTTGCACCAAACCTGTTGCATTCTCATTCACAAATATATCCAGATGGATCTAGTCAGCAGCAGATTACGGCTTACGGGCATTCAGATGATAACAACCGGTGGGTTGTCAATTATTCGAGGAGTTCAGGTAAAAAACTTTTTGACTATAAAAATGACACTGAATTTATTCAGAACGGTGATTCAATTAGACTTAACCATCTTTTAACTGGTGTCAACTTACATAGTCACGACATTCCAGGTCACGTGTCTAAAAGACATTATGAAGTGAGTGGTTATGGAGATGAATCAGTTGGAGACTCGAAAGACGACTGGACAATTGAGATTGCAGAGCAATTGAGTGAGAAAGATGAATTTATTCATCCAATATCAACAAATTTTAGAATTAGACACAACGACCTAGGGTGTTATTTGGCAACTACGGGCATGACATATCCATCATGGGGTTTCAAACAAACAGAAGTTGTTTGCAAATACGTGTGGTCCAAGAAAGATAAATCGATCTGGTGGAATGTTGAAGATCACATAAACGAAAAACTGGAAATCGACTACACTTACTGTCCGCCAAAGTCAAGATTCTGGTCTGATTTCATTTTGATTAATTTTGCCATGGCTTCTTCCAACAACGGTCTTGTTCCTGACGAAGATAAATTCGATATTCTAGCCAGTCAGGCATGGGAATGGCCAACATTACATGTTGGCCTGAGAATGTGTGGATGGGGTCGCCATGAAATAAGGTACTTCCTGATTGGTAATCCGTTCATTACATGGGCATCGTCTATTTCGCTGCTGGTGTTTAGTCTGCTGCTGGTGTACTACTTGATGGCATGGCAGAGACAAGTACACGAATTCAGCGACTTGTTTTTCATCAGCGGAGTGTATCCCTTCCTAGGCTGGATTTTCCACTACGTACCGTTTGTTATAATGGGCAGAGTTACCTACGTCCATCATTACGTGCCTGCACTGTTTTTTGCCATATTCGTCCTTGGCTATCTGGTGGACCTGTCTGTTGGCCAGAGCAAAAAAACCTGGTTCAAAGTGCCAACTTATGTCCTTTTATACGCGATCGTTGTTTATTCGTATTGGGTATTCTCTCCATTTGGTGACGGTATGACTGGGGATCATGAGAAATACGCCCACTTGACCCTTCTGCCTACTTGGAGAGTCTTGGCGGTGTAGACACGCATATATACATATAGAGAGAGTTTATAGTGAATAGACTGATGAACTTATGAACTTATTATGTACCTTACACAAGCTGTCTTTCTTGTCCAGGAACTTTGCTGTTGGGCCAACCCAAAAACTTCCCACCCTAGTCCAGCTGGCACGTGATGCCGTACTATTCCGCCCGATTGGGACATATACAAAGGGAAATGTCACGTGAATAGGTGATATGTATGCTTACGCAATGTGTGGGCTATTCAGGCACATCCAATTTAATTATAGAACCATGCTGGCTATAAATACTTTGAAATTTCCTCTTGTTTGTTCTACTTTTCTTTCATCTTGAACTAAGTATAATTTTAGAATATTCACTCGTTACTACTAAACAAAATGCGTTACTCATCATCAATCGTTGCTTTATCATTAGCTTCATTAGCTTTAGCTCAAAGCTCAGCTGCCGTCATTTCTCAAATCACTGACGGTCAAATTCAAGCAACAACCTCAACTGCTGCCGCTGCTGAAACTTCAACCGCTGAAGTTGTCTCCCAGATCACTGATGGTCAAATCCAGGCTACCACCTCGACTGCTGCTGAAACCTCAACTGTCGCTGTTGTTTCCCAGATCACTGATGGCCAAATTCAAGCCACCACTTCAACTGCTGCTGCCGTTTCAACTGTTGCTGTTGTTTCCCAAATCACCGATGGTCAAGTCCAAGCTACTACTTTAGCTACCAGTGCTTCAGGTAATGCCACTGTTGCTATTGCCACCCAAACTGGTAACGGTGCTGCTAGAGTCGGTTCATCATTAGGTGCAGGTTTAGCTGTTGTCGGTTTGATGCTGATCTAGATTTTCTAGGTCTGAGTCTCAAAACGGAATGTCGTAAAGACAGAAATTTATAATACCTGAAGAGTTGTATCTAATATATGCTAGCTTAATCAGTTTTTTAAAACCTGGCCGTAGAGCTGTAACTCGACTAGTCACTTCTCATTCCGACTTCACCGTGAACGTCTTGTTCACGCTCACCGTTAAGGTTGGAAATCCTCGGACCTCTACATTTTACCAGTCGAACCATTGGAATTTAAGTTATTGCTCTGAAATTCGTTACCTTGTTTATGAACTATATCATCGAAACAAAACATACTCATCACAATGAAAATTTTTTCTCGAAAAATTTTGTTGCTTGTTCTCTTTGTTGCTATTTCAAAGTAAATACTCGGTATCTACAGTTATTGTAACTAGAGATAAAATTATAGTGAAAATTTCAAAAATTTAGAAAACCACAGAATAATACAGATTTATCCACACATATACACAGTTCGTATATGGATCTATAAGATTTGCTTGTCAATTGAATAAATACGTGTTGATGTGTCATTGCTTGCCACAGCCAATATAAGCTTGTCCTTTAAGCTCATGTTACTGAAACTGATTCTTGTGATTCTATCAGCAGGTGTAATGTAGCTTTCAAACTGTGTAACAAGTTCGAAATTCTCACCATCAAAAGAATATACAGAAATAGAACCATTTTCCAAACCAATACTAACAATTATTTTATCGTTGACAGTTTTCTCGTAGACATCTATCGCAGTAACTGAATCGGTGAATTTAATCATGTTGTAGTTTTTGAAGTCGTCGAGCTCGTTATCGAATTTCCAAATCTTTAAGCTTTTGTCTCTTGAGCCTGTTAAAAAGATCTCTCCAAATTCCAATGGTGCCCAACAACAATCCCAGATGATTCTGCTATGAGCTTTTTCGTTTTTATACTTTAATGAAAATTGGTTTGTTTCGAAGTCTCTGATCCACAAACCCCATTGTCTATCTCTACTTACAGATAGTAGGTATTTGTCATTAGGAGAAAATTTCACTCTCGTAACGGTTAAGTTGTGAAAACTTAACGAGGGTTTCAATTCTTGCCACGTCTCACTATGAAATATTCTCAAGACTGCATGCTGTTGTGTGTTTGATTTACATGCACTAGCGATCAACAATTTATCAGCACTTGAATCGACACAGATTATTTCATACCCATGGCCGTATAATTTTTCTATCTCTGGCCATAATGTATGTCTTTGTAAATGATCCTCCAACGGTGGAGTAGTTAATGAATTGAGGATTTCAAAAGATATATTTGTGTTTTCTGAAGTCTCCTTCTCATCCGGAAATCTTTCTTTAAAGTCAGAGCTTTCAATTACATTAATATCGGTTGCTTTATTTGACAACCCCAGTGCTGGTAATGAAGCACTATCTGGCATGATACTGTTTTCTAAATCTATGTTGCAAAATTTTTTTAATAGCAGTGCAACCCCTTTTGGTTCATCAAATGATCTTAGAATTTTTTCATCACCTCCTGAAATAAACCTTGAATTTGATAAACTTGACACACAAATCATGTCATAGCCATGAATTTGTGGTCTTGCAAATTCGTGCCATGTTGGTCTTTCTTTTAACGTCCCATCATCATTTAAAATCCATTGTGAATACAATCTTGTTGTTTGATCTAGAGATGTTGACAACAAATACTTCCCGTTGATTGACCAGGACAAATCTGTACAAACCTTTGTTGCACCAGTTATACCTAATTCCTGTTCCCAGTTGACGAAATCAGAAGAGGACCAAACTCTCCAAGAGCCTGTTTTACCGTTTGTTAAAATGTATTCTTTGTCATCAAGCTTGAACCATAGGGATGACCAAAATCCACCCGATGAACCAGTTGCAGTTGATGCACCTTTGGAACTGATCTCACCCAATCTTGAAGAGCAAATCCAGATTCCAGATGCAGTATCTGGTTCCCAGATCATAATTGCGGTATCTGCAGACGCAGCTAACAGTTGCAGTTTCTCGGAGTGCCATCTTAATGAAGATATCCAGTCGTCATGGCCCATTATCAAAGCTTCAAAATTAATCGCAACTTTTGTGTTAAAATTAATCTCAAACTTGTACTGCTTATTGCTTAGCAAACTCAACATGGAATCATCTTCATGAGAATTATCAATCAACTCATTCAATTTCAGTCTCCACAGTCTAATGTATTTGTCTTGAGACCCACTAGCTAATAAGTAATCACCTTCTGCAAGTTTACGGAAAGTCAGTACTTTGATCCAGTCTTCATGCCCTTGTAGCACTGAGTCCTGTTTAAAGTTGACTATCTCTCCATCAATCAAATCAAAGGAATATACAAAAATTGAGACGGTTGTACCGCCAATTGCTAGAATAAACGAGTCATTCAATACGTTCTCAATTGCAATTGTTAGGGGATAAAAGCCTTGCTTGACTATAAAATCGTATATCAGCTTGAATTCACCATCGACTTTCCCCCAAACTCCAATCTTACCGTCCGCCCCACCACTGATGAAAATCCTTTCATTAACAGTACCGACACATACTATGGAGTGGTCATGGAATTTGAGAGTCTGTGTAGTCGTGTAATTATTACTCGAGTCCCAAATCTTGATGTCAAAATCTTCAGACCCTGAGACTAATAGCGAAGAATAGGGTAAATATTTCACTACTGTGACGTCTTTTGTATGTCCTTTTAGAGTTGAGTATACACCGTTATAATTCAGCGGTGACCATAATGCAACTGTGTTACTTGCACCAAACGCAACTGTGCATGACTCTTCATAAAAGTCACTAACTGCCGTCTGACGATTTGCACCAATGAATACAGATTCCACGTTCGCCATTTCTTTGGTTAAGAAGATAGCTTGATGATATTTTGTTCGATCCTAATGACGTTCTAAAATAAAATTTTAAAAAATTCCATCGCTTATGTCATACTTACATAATAACATTTAATTTGCTCACGTGATAAAAGGCCGGACGTATATGCCTTTTTATTTATAATTCAATAATGTCTAATTCCCATATATTATCAACATACCTTCCTGATACAATTGAAAAATATTAAATAAAATGAAATAAAAAATGTGAATGAATTATATCCTTTCAAGGACAAATGATAAACCCAGTAGTCAAAAAAAAAGCTAGTAAGCACTAAAACAATAATGAAAAAAACATAATAAATAAGTTCTAAGTACCTAAAGAAACAACATTAAATAATCATTCAAGAGATTAACTTAATTTGGAAAGCTGTTTGCAAAACAAAAAACCAGGTCTCTTTTTCTTTCCCTTCAATCCTAGGCTCTCTAGTTATCGTCAGCATCTAACACACAACCCAGAGAGGCATTAGAAACTAATTTTCCGTATTTAGCTAGTGTACCTCTTGTATATCTAGGAGCTGGTCTTACCCAATTGGCTCTTCTTTTGGCCATTTCATCGTCGGAGACTAACAAATCGATCTTGTTATTGTCAGTATCGATAATAATTTCGTCACCGTTCTGAACTAAACCAATTGGACCACCTTCGGCAGCTTCTGGAACAATATGGCCTATTAAAAACCCATGAGAACCACCAGAAAATCTACCATCAGTTAATAAAGCAACATCTTTACCTAAACCATAACCCATTAATGCAGAGGAAGGTTTTAACATTTCTGGCATACCTGGACCCCCCTTAGGACCCTCGTATCTGATAATCACAACAGTTTTCTCACCTTTCTTGATGTCACCTCTTTCCAAGGCTTTAATGAAATCATCTTCTTCTTCATAGACTTTTGCGGAACCTTTGAAATACGTACCTTCTTTACCTGTGATTTTACCAACAGCCCCACCTGGAGCTAATGAACCATATAAAATTTGTAAATGGCCAGATGTCTTAAGTGGATTTGATAATGGTCTGATAATATCTTGACCTTCCGGTAATTTCTTGACAGAAGCCAGATTTTCTCTCATAGTTTTACCAGTTACAGACAAAGTGTCACCGTTCAAGAAACCTTCATCCATTAAAAATTTCATGACTGCTTGGGTACCACCAATTTTGGCTAAATCTGCCATAACGTATTTACCAGATGGCTTGAAATCAGCTAAGAATGGTGTCTTATCAGAAATTTTTTGAAAATCATCATTCGTTAATTTAACACCAGCTGAATGAGCAATTGCAATCATATGTAAAACAGCATTAGTTGAACCACCTGTTGCTATAACATATGTGATTGCGTTTTCAAATGCTTGTTTGGTCATGATATCTCTTGGTAAAATATTCAACTCAATTAAGTTTTTAATTGCAGCACCAACATTATCACATTCGTCCATTTTTTCTTTGGAAGTTGCTGTAAAGGATGAAGAGTTTGGTAGTGTTAAACCCAAGACTTCAGCAACTGAAGCCATTGTATTTGCTGTGTACATACCTCCACATGAACCGGCACCAGGACATGAATGTTCAACAATGTCTTCTCTTTCTTCTTCGGTAATTTCCTTTGAAAGAAACTGTCCATAGGATTGAAAAGCCGAAACGATATCAATTTTTTTTGGAATAGCTTTAGAGCCACAAGTTGGAGAACCCGGTTGAGTAGTACCACCATAAACCATGATTGAAGGTCTATTATGTCTACCCATAGCCATTAAAACACCTGGCATATTCTTATCACATGATGGAATAGCAATATTGGCGTCATAGTGTTGAGCCATTGTAATTGTTTCGAAAGAATCTGCAATAATTTCTCTTGATTGTAACGAATATCTCATACCTTTTGTACCCATTGAGATACCGTCGGAAACACCAATAGTGTTAAATTGCATACCTTTCAAACCCGCTTTTTCGACGGATTTTGTACATCTATTGTTGAGATCTAGCAAGTGCATATTACATGGGTTACCAGACCACCAGCAGGAACCGACACCAACTTGACCTTTGTTGAAATCCTCTTTTTTGAATCCTGTTGCGTATAACATAGCTTGTGAAGCACCTTGATCCTTCGGTTGGGTGATGATCTTCGAATATCTGTTAAACTCTTTTCCATATTTAGCACATGATGAAAACTTTCTGTTATTTGTTAGTTTCTCTAAATCTTGTATTGTGCAATGAAAATTTTTTTCCGATATTTCAATGATCTATAACCACCATACATACCTGACTGTATTTCTACTTGCGCCAGAAGACATAGAAGTAAGAAAACCCATTATTTTGATGTAATTACAGATATCTGAATTATTTTCTAATTTTTTTATAGGAAATAATTATCAGTTCAGTTTTGGAGATGACTAACTAGAAATATTTTTTTCTATTTCAACTTTTTTCTTTTTCAAGATGTCCAATGAAAAATTATCAAAAGTAATCTGGAAGAATCACGTGAATTATTTATTTCATTGAAACTAACCCATGTTTTGCTGTGAAAATGCTTTAAAAATTGATCGTTATTAGCTCTTAAAAATGGCTTCAAAACCAATATTATCTTGGTCTAAAATTTGCTCTTTTTACAGTTTTAGGTAGACTTAATATGAACTTATTTGACACTCAGCCGGAATAGGGCCGTAACCGGTTGGGAAGCTCAAACATGAAGTTGATCCAATACAACCATGGTAGTGAAGAATACAAAGGGTGGTTTTCTTTAGTGGCTGAATATGCTGTTCCTGCTGTGAGTCGGATCCACTTAAAATTGTTGTTGTCGAGCACTCGTTTGAAGACGTAATCTTAAATATACGGTACCTTGAAAATATATATGTCTGTTAAGCTGGAGCCACTTTCAAGAGATATATTGTGTATACGGTACATATTTCAGTATCAGGTATCACGCTAAATAAAGACCTTTTGTTACTTTCTCTATGTTCAAGACGAAGCGTGAATATTTATCGCTCTGGTGATCAAGATCGCTGTGGCCGTGAAAAGCAACATTTGTTTCAAGAGATGATATCTTTCCCCTTTGAAGAACCCGAGAAGAATCACTCAGCAGAGATAAAGAGGGAAAGCTTCTGGAGGGATCCGTGACTTTGATATTGTGACAATCCATGTCATGGAGCTGCAGTAAGTTTCAACTGAGACGGGTAGACATCTATGGCACGGGAGTTGCCTATGACTGATAAACTCGCTAGCTGGATCTCAGAATGTAGAGCCTTCACAGAAATCAATATGCTTGTTACCCAGTGTCTCTGAAGAGTTCAAAACAACAATTCTCTAACGATTGTCCATGGTCACTGGTTTGAACATTCTATCGGGTTGTATATACTCAACTTTAGTTGAAAAGTGCTCAGAGTCTTCAGGGAAACAAAATTGGTTTCAGTTCGCACTGTGTTACATTAATACACAACCAAACCCATCAAACTCTAACAACGAAGGCATTGAAGACTCAATACATATGGGAATAAATGGATAGGAGTTTATAGATTAAATAGATATACTCTGCTGACCAATTGATTAATAATCATTACTTCAAAAAGAAAAAAATTGGATCATTTGTACCAACACAGTCAAGAACAACTTCTGACAACAAGATGGCTGGACTGAACTCGAGAACATTCAGGTCTAAAAAGCAACAAGAGATCTTTGATAAGACAATTCAAGGCAGATATTTAAAAGGGCTGAAGAAGAATCCTTTTTTGTATTTTGGACTTCCTTTCTGTTCACTTATAGTACTAGGATCATATTTTTTGTCGAGTTTCACAGCAATAAGATACGAACAAAGAGATAGAAAGTTGACTGAACTGAACGAGGAAGAGAGTATCAGCTTGAACACGAATAAAAGAAATGTTGATATAAAAGAGGAATACTACAGATTGCAAGGTTTAGCTGAAGAAGATTGGGAACCTGTAAGAGTAGAGAGATTGAAAGGTGAATCTGAGAACGTTTGGTGAACTCAGCTCTTATGGTTGATTTTATGTGTATATATGGGTTTAGGTAGTATGAATTATGATTTTTTGCAGTCAACGTGGTTTGTAGGTGGTTACCTGACTAGTTATATCGTTCTATCTGTCATACGTATCAAATCAAATTTCACGGGATCCAATGTACTGCATTATTCTAACAGATACACAAATTTATGGACTATAATGACATTCAAAATAAACTTAAAAGTCGATTACGAGCTTAACACCAGAATTCCTAGCATGTTTGATATCCTGTAAGATACCTCCAGCGGACTCTAAACCGCCTTGAACATATTTGATTGGCATATGCTTGATCTCTCCACTGCTTAATAAAGGTTGAAACCATTTGGCAAACTCAATCGCACATTCTCTAATATCAAGTCTTTTCGGTACAGTAACAGTTTGAGACAGCTGTATCTCTTCACCCTCAATCCAATACACTATAGCGCCATCGAAACTGACGTTTGATTTCTTATCTTCAGCTTTGATATCTTTTTTGCCAACCATCGTCAAAGATATCAGTTTGACCGGATTGCTATCAGATACAGCTTTGTTAAGTTGTTGGATAGTTTCAGTGTTAGAAACGGCATCAATCGCAAATTGAATATTTGAATCGTACGATTTAATTTCTTGGATAACATTCAAGTGATGATAATCAAAGATTTTAGAAGCACCCAAGGATTTTAGATGAGCTTCATGTTTTGAAGAAGCAACTACTAGAATTTCATTGTAAACTTTGATTTTTTTCAAAATTTGTATCAAAATTTGACCAACAGAAGTAGCACCACCCCAGATTAAAATTGAGGAGTTTTTTTTTTCAGTACTTATACCTTTGTTTATGTGGTAAAACAATACTAGTCCTGAAGTAAATGCTGAGACACCTAGTGATGATGCACCTTCAAAAGTGGTAACAGGGCCCGATGGTACGTCTTTTAACGCAAGGGTCAATGGTTCCTTTGATTTGAAAGACAGTTTTGAATCAAATCTAGCATATTCTGCAAATGCACCGTTGTCAGGATGCCTTAATGATGATCCATGAACCATTGAATAAACAGAATCACCAATCTTGAAGTCTTCAACTTCGGAACCAATAGCAACAACTTTACCAGCAGCGTCGCAACCACTGATAGCACCCTGTCGACCAGCTTCAAAATCAATGTGCTTCCAATCTGTTGGATTACCTCCTGCTGAAAGAACTCTAACCAATATATCATTTGCCCCGTATTTTGGCACTGTGACCTGTTTGACAGTTAAGCTTTCTCCATCAACGACAGCAGCAATCATAGTTGTTGGTAAAGACATTGTAGACTCAGATTATTTGTACGCTTCTTTTTTGCTTATTACCAAAATTTTAAAGAGAAACAGACTGCGAAAAGGGAATTGGATATAATACACTCAATTTTCCAGAATTTCCTTATTTGAAATTTTGTTCTCTTGTTCATCAATGAGCTTCACATTTGGATAAGCAAGGTATGATTGATAGGAGTTTTAAAAAAAAAGACTATACGTAAACCAGAAACATAATTAATAATACCGGTATAACACTTGTATACAAAAAAAGATGATGTTCTCACAATAATCGGTGATGAAGAAGAAAAGACCAGATTAGGAAATAAACGAAATATTCATATCACGTGCCCAATAAATCACGTGATATGTATATTGGTCCGTAGTTGATGGCAGATATGATTTATGATCAAAATCATCATTATATTTTACAACGTGTTATATTATCAAGTTGGCAGAAAGAGAAGAAAGATGGATCATCTCCAGAAAGGTTTTGATGATTCTCAAAAGGTTAGTTAACGTTTCTTTTGCATGACGAACTGCACTGACTAATGTGACTTCAGACAATATATAGAATTACACATAGTAACAAGAAGAGAAAACTATCATTATCAACATTAATTTCACATGAAGCTAAATCGACAGCGAACAAAGATATACCGTTTTTACAACTACTACATGGAGAAGAATCTCTGGAGAATGTAGAGCTGAGATGGAAGTCATATAATAGCCTTATCAGAAGCCATCAAGCAATTATTGATGAGATCAACGATGATACAAATAGTAACTTATTCTATCAAATAACCAGTATTCTGCGAAAGCAATACGAGAATAATGGAAAGTTGGAAACGATTTTATTATTATCAGGCTCAAATATATCGAACCATTTGAAATTAATCGACCAGTTGAATAATCACCTCTTAGACAATCCAGAGAAAGTCTTCAAAATTATTAACTTGAATTCAAAAGAATGCAATACAATAAAGCAAACAATCAAGAAAATTGTTATGTCAATTACTGAACTAGACAGTAATACAAATGAGTTCTCAAGCAATCCGATTTATCTCACTAATGATGACAGTGATTTTTCATCAGATAATGATGATGCTGGTGATGCTTACGAAATTGACTTTTCACAGAGATTCAATAAAAAGCTGAGATTTGACTTTGATATTCTGAACCAATGGTGTGAAAATTATTTTAAGAATGAGAACAGAAACATCATATCCACTGATTTACGTATTGTACTAAATTTTCAAGATATTGATAGTTTCAACATTTCAATATTAACCAATCTGATACAGTTGATAAACAATCATTCATCAAAAATCCCGTTTAAATTAATTTTCAATATTGGAACTAATTTAAAGAATTTTCAAGACAAATTATCAGTTAAATTCTTAAGGGTCATTAACGGTTATAAGTTTGAAATTGAAGATACAAACCTTATAATTCAAAAATTCTTCAAGCAAACTCTGTCATCAGGAGTGATCTTAATTGGACCTAGTTTGGTAGTTATGCTATTGGAAAGACTGAATTCAAGTAATAATTCAGTTGATGAATTTTTAAAGGTTTGGAAGTACTCATACATGATTCATTTTTTTCAACAACCTTTATCATGTTTATTGTCAACAGATAGACCTGTGATAAATAAAGAATACTACAGAATTTTGAGAATGCAACCATCTTTCAAACACTATATCGAAGATTTATTGCAAAGTAAAAGCAGCTCGAAGTTTAATTCAAATGAAATTACCATTTTATTGAATGATGATACCTATCTAAACGATTTATTGTTCAAATCAAAAATAGAGTTTGAAAGTTGCTTGATTGAATTTAATCTCCTGTTGACTTTTGTGTCGTTAATTATTGAGACTTTATCCATAGATAAATCAAATTTCATCAATGAAAAATATAAAAACTTCCTAGAGATCTATAAAATCATGTTATCTAAGGATAATTTCATTAAAAATCAGTTTTTAAATGAGCTATTAATATTGTTCAAAAAGGTTAACCATTTAGATCTCTTATTGTTCATGAAGAATTTTAAGAAAATTTATAAAAACAACAGTTTTTTCAGACCCTTATATGAAGAATTGAAAACAATCGATTTATCAAAATTCAAGAAGAACGGTGTTTACCATACCCAAACTCCATTATCAATTCAAGGAAAGATAGAACTACGCAAACTTCTGGAGAAGATAATTTTAAAGATCGAAATATTCATTAAGAAAAATTGCAAATCCCCTTTAGAATATTTATTTAATGAAATTTTTGTAATTAATGAATCAGCTTCTAAATTGTTGCAAAACGGCATATTTCCATCCTCAAGACCCATCTTGGAAAAAGCGTTAATTGATTCAAAGCATTATTTGCCCTTAAGTAATACGACTCATCCGTCGTTGACCAAACTAAACAAAAGGTTAGATCCAATTATCAGTGAATTGTATAGGCTATACAGAGAGGCTGGTGTTACGTTGAACATATATGATTTCTACCAAGCTTTCAAATCTTCACTGCCTGAAGAAGATATTGTACGAGATATCAATGATATGCTGGATAATAATTCAGGTGTTGTAGAAAAATGGATTAATGATAACGATCGGTTCAAGGAAATTTATAGATTTTTCAATTCCACTGATAAGAATGACTTATGGAGTAAAATAACTTTGGTTTGGTTTTTACAGTCCGTCGCAGAACTGAAATATTTAGGTTTTTTCAAAGACAATGGAAAAAGAAAAGTTGAGACTTTGGAGAAATGTTTTTGGAAAGGTTTGTAACATCTCCAATATTACAACTCAATTACCTTTGTGTACTATGCTTCCTTCTGTGAAATGGATTGTGGTAGCTATTGCATTTTTTGTATTTAAGTTGTGAACACAGAGGAAGCGTCCAATCTTATTCTGAATTGCAGTAAAATAAACAGATATGTTCTTGTTTCATACAACAAGGGGGGTGTAAGAGTGTATTATAGGTTGGTCTTTTTTTGATCATTTGAACTTAGAAGGTTTTTTCTCAGATGATTATGTCTGTTGAAACTGTTGTATACATGCTGTGCTATGTACGTTATTTACATTAATATAATAACACCTAAAGTTGCATTGATATTGATCTACCTTTTCAGCTATATATGAAATATAAGGCTTAGAACGACAACTTTTAGAAAATAAAATTTATTTTCTCTTACTAGAATTTGATCTCTTCTCATACGATACTTTAAAATCCTTGCAGAGGGACAAAAATATTTATCAATACCTCTTATACAGAGGTTATATGTATGCTATGTTAACATAAAAAGTTTAGGCACCAACTAAAGCGTATCCGAAATCATTAGGTATGGGTTAAATTCAAAGTAATGCACAGGCACAAATACATCTCGTTTATAGAATCACAAAGATCTTCAACTAAGGAGAATATCTTTGAAGTCAAAAAATTCAACAAATTTTTTGCAGATAGATTTTTACATATTAGAGAATGCCATTTTATAATAATATTCATTTTACATATTACTTTTGAACTCAACTAAAAAATACCACTATTTCTCAACATTGATAGAAATATCAATTTTTGATAGAAGTAAATAACTAAATAATGCAAGAAATATATAAATTGAAATATTAATTGGTTTTTTCCACAGCTGTGTAATTGGTAGTTTATATTTAACAAAAACGTTAGTATTTCTAAGTTCATCAATGAGGTTCTCGTATTTTAATGTGAGTTTCACATGTCCTTTATTCAGATCAAAATAAGAATTTTCAGTACCTTGAATCAATTCAATGTAATCAATTGGACTTTCGATTGCAATTAGTTCTGAACCTTCTGGTAAATAGAACGACAATTCCACTGCATCGTAACTTGTATCAACGGGACCGTTGATAAGTGGAACTGATAAAATGTATTCATCACTTTTAGAAGTGTGTAAATATGATGACAATTTATTTGTCCAACCAATTGTGTAGTTGAATTTCCAGCCACCAAAGATTGGGTATCTAGGTTTTAAATATAGATGGTTTTCTTTGATTCTTGATGTTGAGACGTTACCAACTAAATCGGTGTAATACAATTCTGTTGCCTGAGATGGTAAAACATTGTCAATTGCAGTTACTGCGGATGATACTTGGAGGTTATATCTACCCATCATCCATTCACTTCTTGAAAAGCCGTTCTTTAACAACGCTGCTTTGTTTACTAGATCATAATATTCAACAAACTGCAAAGTGTCAGACCAGTATGACAACCACACATTTCTCTTTAACAAAGTTATTTTGGTCAACGGCTTGTTATGGCTGTATAGCAAAGCCAATGCAGATAATGTGAATTGATTGACTTCGTCGAATGGTCCGTAGGAGAGTTTACCATCTGACACTGTACCGGCAAACTCTATTTCTTTATCACCTATTTGCAACTCTTTACCATTTACAAAACCTGAAATGTCTAAGCTGGATGTCACAGTTTTGTAGGCGCTGATTGGTAGTTTATTTGTCTTAAACAGAAGAGTCTGCTCCTCGTTCAGATTGATCTTTTCAGGCAACGGAGTCAGCTGGTTCAAGTACAGCAGTGTCACTTGTAGCTCAACTGAGTTCTTTGGCGAGATTGGCAAAGCTAGCTCAACCTTCAAATACTTTATCGAAGAAGACTGAGAGTTGTTGATCACTGTTGAGTCCTCGTAAACCTCAGAATTCAAAACCAGCGCGTCATTAGTGGATAGCTGAACAATGCTAACCGAAAGGTTGTCAACAACGTAATCAGGCAGCGCTAAGTAGTATACACTATTGGGAGAGTCGTCGATGTTCTTGATGATAATCGATTGTGCTTCTCTTGTGTACGATTTCAGTAGGTCAATTGATCTCTCAAGTTTCACATTTTCCCATTTCAGAGGAGGTATAAAGTTCGCAGCCACTACTGAAAGCACTGTCAACCAAATTAGTAACAAACTGTTCATTGTTGCTGTTATTCTCATTCTCAAGAATAACTATCCACTAACATCGCTCTTTCATATACGTGTTAGAAATGTCATTTTCAAAAAACCAAAACTGGTGTTAGGATGTTTAAATCTTTTTTTTTCGTGGAAATGTTGTGCCTACCGTTATATTAGATTTATATATTTTTGTTTACGCTTTGTTGATGTTTTAATCTTTTTTTATTTATTCAGGAAAAGGCGTGTTTTCGATAATTTGGATGAGCTTGCTCGAATAAGGAGCCCGATAATGTATGGACTGGTTATTTATTTTCTAAGCCAATATAAACAGTGTGACGCGAAATTTTGAAGACAAATACTGGAGTTGTTATCAAGCAGCGTGTAATTCAAAATGAGCAACAACTCGACCGTGAACTCGCTGTCTAAACTGCTGAAATACACCAAGGACAACAGTGCTGAACTGTATGGTATTGACATGAATACGGAGAGCCTAATCAAGGGTATTGGGGAGGTAAATCTTAAGCAAAACTATACAACCACGAAAGCAAGCGACAACTGTACCACGGATTTGATCAAATCGAATATACGCGATATACTCAGCAGCTCCGTGGTCAAGCACAGCGAGCCACTGAGCCTGCTGACAAGCATTAGCGACTCCACGGTAGTTATTGAGAAAAACGAAATCAAGCACAAGAAAAGATCGTATTCTTTTAGCTCTCCTTCGAAAACTAAACAAGAACATCACAAGAGATCAGTGAGCTGTCCAGCGTTTAACTACCATGTCGATTGGATCAAATTTTACCAATCGCTAGAACTTTTACTTCGCAATTCTGGGTACAATCGAAATTTTGAGAATTTTGTATCGATTCTTAAGAATTATATAAATTCACTAATTGAAAATAACCTAAATCCACTGGAAGATAAATACATTATCACTATGGATCAAGAATTCAGGAATAACAATGGAATCATAACCTCAAAACTGAACCAGTTGATTAACATTTTCCTCTACAAGCAAACGAACATGATTATGAAGTTGTCGTATTTTCAGTTCTTTAAAGACTTGAAATTGAAACAGGTATCATTCAAGTTGTGGATAATCAAATCTAATTTGAAGTATCAGCTGAACGATCTGATTAAAGTTTGGGAACTTTACAGCTTGAGAAAGTTTCTCATAAAGTGGGATCTGAAGCTCAAAATGGTTACTGATTTTAACACAGATGCGCTGGATTTTAAAACGTTTCATACAAATTACAAAGCTCTGAATTTGTGGGTCGATAGGTTGAATCAGTTAAAGATTTCAATCAACATAGCGAGTACTTTACAGGAGAACAAATTTTTAGTCAAGTGGAAATCTAAACTTGAAAAAAGAAATGATTTAGAAAATAAAGCAGATGAGCTATATAACATAAACCTGACCCATTTGACCTGGAAAAAACTGATAATACAAGGGAAATTTAGACAAAATAAACTAACACAACGCTTGTTTTATACTAAATGGCAAAACAAAAAGTTGTTGCATAGTGAAATGCTTGATAATTCAACTTTACTACAAACTGTATTTTGTGCAGGTTCAGTTTTCAGCAAATGGAAGTCAAGAACGAATTTTTTAATTAGTAAAACATTGAAATTGAATAAAGTTGAAGACTCTATTTTGTTAAAAAAATTTTTTGTTAAATGGGTGGGTTCCTTGCAATTAAAAAAAACAGAGAACATATTCTTTGACAGAAACAAATTAATTCTGCTAAAATTCATTCGAAACCTCTGGGGTAAAAGACTAAGAGAGAGATTGATTTTGCAAAGCAGTTTATTGAAAACAAACAGGATTATACTGTCTAACATTATTAGCGGTTGGAAGATAAATTTCGAACTAAATATACAAGCTGATGAGTTCTACAAAGGGCATTTGCAAAACACTATTATGAGAAGACTTTTATTAAACCAAAAACTAAGTCAAAATGCTAATCAAAATAATGTATTTTTATTAAAGATTTATTTACAAAAATGGGTAAAAGTTTTAGAGTTGAATCGCTCGAAAAATCAGTTCAATATATATCTCGAATCAGTGTTCTTTAAGAAGATACAAAATAAAAATAGTCAAATGGGAAGAATTTTTCAAATAAGTAATCTTGCTTTAAAAAATTATTCATTGATTGTTTATTTGAATCATTGGCATAATCAATATTTAATTTTGTTGCAACTAGAACAGAAAGCAAGAATATTTAATGAGTCAAATTTCTTCAAAAAGCTTTCAGATAAATATAACAAAATCAAAGAATGTGAAATCAAGGCAGATTTACATTATCAAATTTACTTCAACGAAAATTGTGTCTCATTTTTCTTTAAAAAATGGTGTAATAAAAGGGACGAACTGTACGAGCTGAGATCATCTAGAAAAGCTGGTGACTTCATAGAAAGACACAATCTATCAGTTCTTCGGTTTTTTTTCAAGAAACTGTGGTTTGATAGGTATAGATCGTACTTAAGCCATGAATTATATTTTAAAGAGAACATGCAAGTCACATTTGAATGCAAATATTTTGTAAATGAATGGAAAAATAAATGTAATAAGATTGAAGATTTAAATAGAAGAGCAATAGAGATTAATAATTTGAATTTATTGTCAACAGGACTTACAAAATTTCAACTATGTTTTTTAAAAGCATTAAATTTAAAGGATATCTTAAAAGCCAAATTGATAGAAAATGATATAAAACTAATTATTAAATATATGAACTATTGGTCAATGGTTTATTTAAAAGTTAAGAGAGATAATGAAAATATCACTATGTTCAGAAATAGATGGAATAGAGCTCATCTTCGTGCAATTTTGTCGTTATGGAAGGAAAAAAGTTCCTCAGATTTGATTTCATCTCTACATTTTGATATTGAAACACCTACTAGAATTAAATTTAACAGTATACCAGGCAGTGAGAAAATCAAAAAGAACAGAATGGATGCCTTGAAAAAACACTACAGCAGAATTAAATTTGCGATTCCATCTCCAATGGTTACTCGAAATAACGCCAGCGTTAACCCATCCTTTTTGAAATTCAATAAAAATCTGTCAAAATCTGACTCTGCTTTGAGGTTTCAATATGTTGATGATAATGATGTAATTTCACCACCAATTATTTCATATGATAAAATTAATGAATCATTTAGTGGACTAGTTAAAGATAATGAATTCTTTGAGTTTAAGAGCTCGGTTTTGGAAGAATCAAGCAACAGAAGTTCTAAGATTTGGGAAGATTCACCAATGGAGGATTCAAAACGGACTTTTTAGATTGTAAATGCATATAAAATAAACAGGGTTTTGGGGGATACACTTAGTTTGACTCGTAGCTGACTTTCTACAATTATTAAAGGTAAGATAAAAATAGTATAGATAAAAAACTAAAATGAGAACAGATCTCTATTCTTCATCATCAAAGACATTTGCAGGAACACTATATAAAGTAATTTTTGGACTGTTTGGATCTTTAAGGATGACATATTTACCATCTTGTTGAGAATTGATGATATCAATAATTGATTTAACAATTCCCCAACCGTTACCAATAGATAAATTAATCTGTAATGCTAAATCAATCGGTTTATAACTGGCTACACCCAAAATTGAGTGTTTTGTATTATCTTTAAAGTTGTTTCTTGAAACGAAACCAATTTTCATTAAATCGACATCGGCCAAAATAGATTGATTTGTCCATTTTGAAACCTTGTTGTTATTCTTTTTCAATTCTGCTGCAATAATTGCACCTCTTTGGGTATCTAACTTCTTTTTCCAATCTAAACCACCTGTAGAAACATTGTATTGATTCAAGGCATGAATGGATAAAAATTGGTTTGAAACCGAATCTTTCGAGTCAATCTCTGTACGGACAATGATTGAAATCGAAGGTTCTTCAACGTTGTTATTTGGCAATTCAAATTTTTTGTATTTGTAACCTTTGGATAATAAAGGATCATTCAGTGAATCGTCAATGAATGGATTTGCATGATTGAATTTGATTGAGTTCTCTTCCAACACTGAGTTTGAAATAAAATTTTGATTAATAAAAGTTGCCTCTAGAGACAAGTTTTGTGCATTATTAATATCAGAATCATGTGAATCAGAAGGAGCATCGGTTGAGTTTTCATCAACAGTAACTCTATCAATTGAAGAACCATCCCTTTTATCAAAGAATAATAAATCATCCTTCTTGGTGACGACAATGTCCCATGAATAAATTGATCTTGATGCACACATTAACTGTGTCAAAACAGAATCAGTAGAGTAAACTTGACCAATTTTTTTTGATGCTAGTTCTTGAATGACTGGGTCATCAGAAGCAGTTGGATTGAAGATAGTTCTATCCAAAACTTGTAAAGGCGAATTTGTCGATCTTTCAATTTTTTTATTATAGTAATTAATGGAACCGTATGAATCAATATCTTCACCTTTTGCAACTTCTAAATTCAGTTTAGTCAATCTGTTGAATTCAATATCTGAAATGATTTTCCAGTTTTCTCCTACTTTAACAGAAGCCTCACGTAATCTGGCTGGCTTGTCATCTTTCCAGTTGTTAAATCTTCTAATTGGTTGAGATTTTTGATGATTGTTATTACTGGCTTGGTTATTGTTGTTTTGGTTGAAGTTTGACTGCTGTGGTCTTCTTTGGTTGTTGTTGTTATTGTTGTTATTATTGTTGTTATTGTTATTGTTGTTGTTGTTGTTGTTACCATTTAGTCTCCTTCTCAAAACAGTCGAATTTTTATTGTTTTGTTGATTATTGTTTTGTTGGTTATTGTTATTATTATTGTAGTTATTAGTATTCTGCATTTGTTTGGAACTATTATCAACAACAGAAAATTCATCACCTTCGTCAACTTCTTCAGCAGCAAACGATGAAGCAGCACTTGCACCATAAGCATGGAAAGGATCTCTTTGGCCTCTGGTATTTTTTTTAGAATCTTTACCATCTTTTGAATTATCGTTTGAATACCAATCAGCAGCTTTACCTAATTTATCACCTTTGGAGTAAGGAGCGTAAGGAACATCACTGAAACGTAAGATTGAAGGAATGGCGGTTGGGGGACCAAATGGCGCATTTGGTGATGCTAAACTTTTAAGATCAAATGGTAAACTAGACATCTTTGTATGGCTTTTGTTACTATGCTGATTTGGTTGTTGAACAATGTCAATTTTTTCTTCCAACATCAAAACGAAAATTGAAGAAAAAAAAATTAATTTTGATGATTCAGCAATGAGGTAATCTGTTTTAGTATTAATGGGAGAATAATGACACTAAACGTATATATTTATGTACATAAACCCTTAGAAATGGGAACACTCTTTAAATTACTCTAAATTTGTCAAATAGACATTTGAATGTTTTAAATACACCAGATACTACCATGGGCTTTTTTTGAAATAGATATTACCTTTTTAATGGTAAACTAGACCTAGTTTTGTTGTTTTGGATAAGCACCGGGTAATGATTTAAAAACGAAACAGGACAGTTTTATTCAGAAAATCAAATTAAAGTGGCAATATTCATTCAATAACATATAGAAGATATAGAAAATATACAAGAGATATAAGATAAAATGAATGGTATCACTGTTGATATTAATCATCTAAAGAAAGGTGAAGTGAAGTGAGTTTTTTTTTCAGTTTGGTTTGGCAATTGAATCACGTTTACTAATGATGTTATAGTCTTGGAACTTCAATGTATGTATTACATCTGACATAGATATGTGTTATTTTAACTAATTGGGTGATTAGTATGGCTGTGACGTTCAAGGATGGGGTTATTCTAGGTGCTGACTCGTATGTTTGTCTTTTGGTGGACTCTGAAGGATCAATTACTAACAGCTTATCAGTCGTACAACTACAGGAGCCTATATTGCAAATCGGTAAGTGAAGAAAACTGCATTTCAATGGAGTCTACAAGTTAAGTTTCTAACAATCATTTAAGTGTCACAGATAAGTTAACACAGGTTCATGATACGATCTGGTGTTGTAGATCAGGATCTGCTGCGGATACTCAGTCAGTCGCCGATATTGTGAAGTATCATTTAGAGTTATACTCAGTTCAAAACGATAAAAGTCCAACAACTGCAATTGCAGCCTCGTTATTTCAAGAATTATGTTACAAAAACAAAGACAACTTATCTGCTGGTATAATTTGCGCAGGGTTCGATTCAAAGAATAAAGGCTCTGTTTATAGTATACCGATTGGAGGATCAATTCATAAACAACCATTCGCAATTGCAGGTTCTGGTTCGACCTATATCTATGGTTATTGTAATAAAAATTTTAAGGAAGACATGAGCAAGGATGAAACTATCTCCTTTATTAAAACTTCACTGTCCCAGGCAATCAAATGGGATGGTTCATCTGGGGGTGTCATCAGAATGGTTGTTTTAACCAGCAATGGAATCGAACGCTTATTATTCTTACCGGATGAATACGAAAATGCATGATTGTTTATGTTTGTGTATATTGTTACTTACTTTAATACAGTGATTTGTGTTTCAATGGCTAGTATCTTGAGTGTATGGGCTAATTGGATATTTAGTTACGTTTCAGTTATCTACACAGAAGACCGATTGTAGGAGACCGAGTAAGCAGCAATGGAGTTTCCACGTGAATATGTCCCAATCATACCAGTGTACGATATTTTATATGAATAACGCAAAATACTGATGAGTTAAACACTATATCGCGAAACGAAAAGTACATCCTACTTCAGCAATAGGCAGACAAAAATTGGGGGCAAAGACCTGGAAATCAGATATCCATTTCAGCCAACAAAGCCGAGTAAAATCAGCTCTAGCTAAAGCTCTACGACTCTTGTATCAAATGTAGCAAAGTGTTGAACTTGATTATACTCAAAATATTTATAATAGGGTAATACTATATATCTATATGTTTGGTAGGAGCAGCATAATATTAAAGACATTCCCGAATTAAGAAAAGATACGCAGATGAACATATCATTACCTAACTAAACGACTCAATGGTCACCTTGAAACAGTTATTGGCAGAAGAGCTGCCATGCGGTGAAGATGGATTTGAACTGCTAAACATTCAGTCAAGCTCAAGAGAAACTTATCCCTTGATCCCATCTAATAGCAGTTTTTCAAGTAATCATCCTGATTCAATATTAAGAACAATTAAAATTGAACATTTTATTTCAATCTCATTTAAAAACATTTTTTTTTTTGGATTGGAGGTTTTTGTGTACATAACTATTGACACTTCCAATTCCACGGCTGAGAAGTTGTTGTTTATATCAAAAGCTGATACCAACGGGTTCAATCAGGTTAAGGTCAAGATTAACAATGTCGTTGAAATTATCTTGAAATACATTTTGAATTTACCTGTTGATCACTATTTACATGAAATAATTTCGAAAAAAAATCACAAGTTAGACAAAACGAATCTTATCACGAAAGAAACTTCAACGATTGAGGCCCTGAACATCTTAATCAAAAGAAACCAAGGCTTACTAGTAAAACCAAATCTCACGCAGAAGTACTCTTTTACCACCAATAATTATTCGATTACCAATAGTATTTGTCTGTTCACTAGGAGCGAGCCGCAGTATCTGTTTGCCAATTCAGGTGAAAATCCTAAAAAACATTTACTCAGTGGTGAACATTTACTGAAATGGTGGCTAAAACTTTTGAATGAGTTGATAATTGGAAACCTGAGTAAAGAGGATGTCACTGCGTCCGTTCAGATACCAGGAGAAGATAGAAAGAATATTGAAAAATATTTCACAAACTTAAGGAAAGAAAATGATGATGAACTCTGGAAAGTGGGCGATATTTTCAACGGCAACGACACTGATTTAGCAGTTCATAAGATCCCATTGTTTCCTGACGATCCAAAAGGTAGATTTTTGGAACATCTCGTGGTTGAGAACAGAGTGAAACTTGTAACGTTGAGGGAATTCTGGACCGAGTTACAGATAAGACAGGAGTTTAGAATGGGCTCAACGGTCTCAGTTATTGGCATCAAAGGTGTTCTAGATCCCAAGAATATCAGGTCTGATCCAGACGATCTGCTTATATTGAATAATAGCGTCTTCAAAAAGATAAAGAACTACATAACTGGCGAGGACTATTCAACAGATGAAGGTGCAGTTGAATCCTACAAGAATGTTGTAAACTACCTAACTATGAATGGCCTGAAATTGCTTAAAATTCAAGGTAGACGAGTTGATAAAAAATATACAAATGGTCACTCCGTTATCGAAGAAACACTGAAAAAGCCTATTGTTCTAGTAGCGAGAAAAAAAAAAAAACCAGTCAACGATATAAGCACAATGATCCGAAAAAAGCCAAAGGCATAATAATAGACAAATAACTAATAAATAACCAGAAAATTAACTAAATAAGTAAACAATTAATCAACTAAATAAGCAAAATGGTAAATAGGTGAGTTCCGGTTATTATGGTATGCTCACACCCTCGTATTTGTTTTTTCTGTAAAATCTATTACCCGGATATTTAGCTTTTTTTCTCCAATTGGTTTGATTCTAGTTGACTTTAGTAAAATTAATAACAATAAATCAAAGAACTGTTGTAACAACAGCACATTGAAAACGAAAGAAACGACCTTATTGTTTGTTTCAGCTGATTGTTTTATTTTTAAACTATTTAAGAGCTTTGAGTTGTGCTATCGGCGTTTATTTCGAAAGAAACGAACTACAGCTCATATAACTAAACAGATCTATCTACATCGTTTGTTCATATAATAGATCAAGTTCGCTATTTCAGTTGAATTCATTCACAATGGCTAGTCTCGAAGATTTGATTCCGACTGTTAATAAACTGCAGGATGTGATGTACGATTCTGGTATTGATTCTTTAGATTTGCCAATATTGTCAATCATCGGTTCGCAATCATCTGGTAAATCTTCCATTCTGGAGACAATTGTGGGCAAAGATTTCTTACCTAGAGGTATTGGTATCGTCACCAGAAGACCTTTGGTTTTGCAGTTGATTAACATCCCGTATGATTCAGCTTTGATTCATTCGTATAATCAACAGCAACGCCAACAGAATTCAAATTCAAGCTCATCTTCATTATCCCCGGAGCCTCAAGAAATGACTTTGGAAGAGCATCTGAGACAACAGCAAGGTTATAAACCAACTGAGCAAAACGAATGGGGTGAGTTTTTACATATCCCAGGTAAGAGGTTCTATAACTTCTTAGATATTAGAAAAGAGATTGAAAATGAGACCTCAAGAATTGCGGGCAAAAATAAAGGAATTAATAGGTTGCCAATCAATTTGAAGATTTTTTCGCCAAAAGTTCTGAATTTAACTTTGGTGGATTTGCCTGGTATAACAAAAGTTCCGATTGGTGATCAGCCGACAGATATCGAAAAACAGATTCGAAACCTGATTCTGGAATATATTGCGAAACCAAACTGTATAATATTAGCAGTTTCGCCTGCGAATGTTGATTTGGTTAACTCTGAATCTTTAAAGTTAGCAAGACAGGTTGACCCTCAGGGCAAAAGAACCATTGGGGTTTTATCGAAATTGGATTTAATGGACCATGGAACAAATGCTTTAGAAATTCTATCTGGTAAAGTATATCCGTTAAAGCTGGGTTTTGTTGGTGTTGTTAATAGATCGCAACAAGACATCAGCTCTAATAAGTCAGTTGAAGAAGGATTATTAAATGAAGAAGATTTTTTTCTTCAACATGCAGTTTACAGAACAATTTCAAATAGATGTGGGACAAAATATCTAGCAAAAATTCTAAACCAAACTTTAATGGCTCATATTAGAGAGAAACTACCAGATATCAAGGCAAGATTAAACACCTTGATGGGTCAAACCGAACAAGAGTTATTGTCTTATGGTGATCTGAACCTTGACACTCAAGAGAATAGAAGTGCTTTGATCCTGCAACTGATGACGAAATTTGCAAATGGTTTTATCAGTTCAATTGAAGGTACTTCATCCAACATAAGTACAAAAGAATTATGTGGTGGTGCAAGAATATACTACATCTATAACGATGTTTATGGAAACTCGTTGATTTCAATAAATCCAACCTCAAACCTATCAACAAATGATATTAGAACGGCCATAAGAAACTCAACTGGACCAAGACCATCATTATTTGTTCCGGAGTTAGCATTCGATTTATTAGTAAAACCTCAAATCAAGTTGCTAGAGAACCCGTCCCATCGTTGTGTTGAACTAGTTTACGAAGAATTAATGAAAATATGTCACAATTGTGGTTCATCTGAGCTGTCAAGATATCCAAAACTACAAGCTAAGTTGATTGAAGTTGTCAGTGAGCTACTGAGAGAAAGGTTAGGACCAACTATTAGTTATGTCGAAAGCTTAATCGAAATTCACAGAGCCTACATTAATACAAACCATCCAAATTTTGTTGGTGCTGCTGCTGCAATGTCAAGTGTTGTTGAAGACCGTCAGAAGCAGAGAGAATTAAAAATCAAAGAGGAAAAATCAATTTTAAAGCAAGCACAGCAAAAGCTTGAAATTAACAACAGCAACGGCGAACACGAGATTCAAACCAATGGTCACGCTAGAAATGAACGTAAAGAGAGTTTTGATTCTGATGACTCTGCAGTTAGTGAAGATTCGACAGACACTAATCACAATCACAAAAACGGCTCGAAAGATTCATTTTTGAACTATTTTTTTGGTAGGGATCAATCGACAAATCAACTTAATGACGGCTCAAAACTGCAGAATAATGTTTCTAGTAAAACATCTTTGTTCATGAATTCGTCGAATAAGCTTCCAAGTCAGTTTGAAGGATTATCGTTGAATAATTCACAGCTGAACAACTCTGAACCCATATATGAGCATGATGAACCGGAGTTGAGTGAACGTGAACAACTAGAGTGCGAACTAATAAGAAGATTGATAATATCGTATTTTGGAATTATCAGAGAGATGATTCAGGATCAGGTTCCTAAGGCAGTTATGTGTCTACTGGTTAACTACTCTAAGGAATCTGTGCAAAATAGATTGGTCACAAAGTTGTATAAAGAGTCGCTGTTTGATGAGTTGCTGCTGGAAGACGAAGGGTTGGCTCAAGAGAGAGAGAAATGCGTTAAGCTGCTTGAAACGTATAAAGAAGCATCCAAAATCATAAACGATGTTCTATAGATCCACACTTCCTCCATTATTTTCCATGTTACTATGAACCTTATTATTACGATTACTACTATTATTACTATTACTATACTATTCTAAAACCACAATTATTACTACTTTTTTTTTTATTTTTCTCTAACACCATCACCATCATCTACAAGTATACTTTTCCAACCCTGTTTACACCGTTATTTCATTATCTTATCT
>JAJMCJ010000133.1:0-27756 GCA_030572875.1 Wickerhamomyces kurtzmanii | reverse complement strand
AATTGGAGATTCATTGATGAAGTCTCTATAAAACCTCTCTGGGGAATTGAAGAAGTTGTCGAGGTTTATATCATTATTATTTTCTTGGTCGATGTTACTCTGAGAAACAGTCTCACTAAAATTGGAAAACCAGTTATCAAATTCGTTAATTGATGATCTATTGTTCATTCTTTTCTTTTCTTTTTTTTGATCCCCTAAAATTAACAAACGTTCCTGTGATTATTCTTAATTTTTAAGTTGAAGAGAGAAGGGCAAATTTGCAAATATGAATAGGCCAATATAGATAAATTAAACAGCTTGATAAAAGTTATTTGTTTGTTTTTCCTTTTCCAACTAATTGTATGTAGTTTGTTAACTGTTGATTATAAACGTTGTGCTCTAACGTTTCATCTTTTGTTTTTGTTTTTGTTTACTTAAAATTTCAGCATGTAGTGTCCAAACCAACTACCTATTCTTGTTTCTGGAGCAACTCCAGCAACATATCTTCACCACGTGATATGCGACGTGTGACGCGTCACATAAATATCTTCGGAAAAACCTCATGAAACGTAAACAAAGGTGAGAAAAAAGTAAACAAATGAAAGAAAATATCACAAACACGGATTCTCAATTTTAATTAGCATTACAGCCAAGCAGAGGAATATTCAGTATAGAGATTACCATAGTGATTTGAGCTTAGTTACCGCTACAACTTATTTGCTACCATAGAAATACGAATCAGTTTTTACCACTTGAGATACAAACGGGCTTTTTCATTTTTGTGTTATATAGCTACAGAGACAGACAATCAATAACAACAGTTTTATTGAGCATTCAATACAATTGCTAAAAACGTTAAGGTGTTGTTACAGGAACAACGATAATGACGAGCATAGCGAATTCAGCAGAAAAGGAGAATCATTTGCAAGATGATGATGTAAAGACTATAGATGAATCACCAACGAAATTAATAACAGAAAAGTTACAAAATCTACATCTGGTGAAAGAGCCTGAAGATATCAGTAACCTGCAAAAAAGGAATTACATAATGAATAGGAGTTTCAACAACAATACTTCGTGGGATAGCACGCACACTTCAAAAATTGAGAACAAAGGGTTATCAATCAAGGAGTTGAATATTAAAGAAAGTGTGAATGGTACCTCACCAGCTGTGTCAGATAGCGATGATACCAATGATAGCTTACAGGATAGAAACAATTCCACAAACTCGGTGATCAGAAATGATGCTTCTAATGTGATTTTTGGTGATACCGTTGTTCACAATAAAGACAACGTTGAAATGCCCGAGTGGAAACAAATCAAGCTCAACAACCAAAAAGTAACAAAATTTTCAGCGAAGCTTAATAACTCACCGCTAAAGCTGTTTGGTACTGATTTAAACACATACACTAAAAATAAGATGGAGAATTTGCTAGCGAACGAAAATGACGAAGAGGACTTCACTTCGTCAAGTTTCAGTTCGTATGATTCTCAAAAACACAGCGACAAAGAGATAACAACTAAACAAGTGGGGAAAGAAGAACCTGCTGTTGATAACTCAAATAAGAATTTTCTGATGAACGCGGACGATTTATTTGAGAAATTAAAGAATGGTATGAATCTCAAGGAGATTAACAACTTTACAGATTACACAACAGATACAGATGAGGAAGAAGATGAAGGTCAGAATATTGAGCCCCAGGATGAGTACAGTGAACAGCACAGTGATCAATACAGCTCTCATGATGAACAGCATAATGAACAACAAAGCGAAGGCAATGAAAACAATTTTCATTTCGATTATCAGAATAACGATGTTAAAGAAGTAGAATACGATACTTTCAAAAATAAGGGCAATAATTTCAAGAACAATAATTCGCCAATGATTATACCGAAGCTGAAAACAGCTTCTCAGTTAGAATTGAAACCAAAAATGAAACTAATCACTCCAATTGAAAAAGACATGTTCTTTGATAAAGTGAAAGGCATATGGATCAATTCAACAGATAATGTTAATGGAGATCGTAACAAAGCATTTGATTCTGTATCAGATGCTTTGAGTGATATTGTTGATCTTTCGATAAATAAATCAGTTTCATTTAGGATTCCACTTCATAATGAAATTTCCACAGAGTTTGAAGATTCAAATGCAAACCGTGATAATAATACAACAACAAATAATTACAACGTTACAAATATTTCGCAGGTCAACACGTCATTTTCATTGTTGAGAAAATATCTAATAAGTGTTCTAACCGAGAGTATAAATACTAATAAAGATTGGGATGTGATTCAAGAAATAGATCTATCAAATAAAAACTTAACAAGCGTTAAAGATTTGAATGAGTTTCTGCCAAAATTAGTAAGTATTGATTTAAGTTCCAATGATTTGAATTTTCTGAAAGGATTGCCGAAAGAAATACAAAATTTGGATGTTTCAAATAACAAATTAAATTCACTATGTTCATTTAGTGATTTCTTAGATCTACAGAAAATCAATTGCTCCAAAAACAGCCTGAATTCAATTAAGATTTTTGCACCATTGACACATTTAAGAGATTTAGATATTTCTAACAATTTTATCATGAATCTGAGTGGGTTTAATAATAGAAATTTGATATACTTGAATTTATCAAATAACGAAATCAAAGGAGAGGTCAATTTTGAAAAAGGAATTTTTGATAATTTGCAAGAATTGGATATTTCAGATAACAAAATCAGTAAGATTAAAGGATTGGAGAATTTGAAAAATCTGAGAATACTAAAAAGCGAGAACAACTTGATTAAACTTTTTGATATAACTGAGAGATTACCAAAATTGAAGAAACTTTGTTTGAGAGGTAATATTGAGCTGAATTACTTGGATTTAAGAAATGTCGATAAATCTTTAAGGGTTTTAAGGATCAATGGTGAAATAAAGACGATCAAAATCAATAGTCTTTTGAATTTAGAGGAACTAATTATCGTAAATGGCAACAATAAGTATGATGAAATACTCAAAAAACTGAAAAACATCAATCCATTTTTGAATAAACTGGTGTTAGACAACCTAAAGTTGAAAGAACTACCAAATGGCTTTCAAGAAACGTTTCCAAATCTAAGAACACTGAGATTAGTCAACAACAAGTTGAACAATCTCACAACTCTAGTAAGGAAACTGGATTACAATAAAAATTTACAAGCACTGGATTTAAGAAACAATCCAATAAATAACAACTTGAATGATGATGATCTAAAGTTATATAACTACTTATTGTTGAGCACATTCAAAAAACTAAGACGTTTAGATGGTATTAAATACTAACATAATATAATTAATAACGATCATAATGGGTGTAATTACCATATCATACCACCACAATAGAATGGATTAAGGGAGAGTTGAGTTGGTTTGAAGTACGAAACAAGAAAAAAAAAAAAAAACTGACTTTTGGGGTAAAATGTCAAATTTTAATTTTAATTCAATGAAATAAACCAAAATATCACAAAAAGTCAACAAATCATCAAATAAATAGCCCCACCTGCTTAAAGATGATCCAATCCGAGAGGGGAATTCACTTGTAGATTGTTGTATAAATAGATGGTGAATGTATCACTAAACGTGGTTATAGATTGATTAGATGAATATTGTTGTAATCACTGGACTATGTTATTATCAACGAGTTCTAAATTGATCAAGTTCAATCAGATTGGCAAAACTTCTAGTTTAAGTGTAATCAGATTTTACTCGAGCCATCATCATTTACCTTTATCAGTCGCAATATCATTACCTAATGGTATAAAATATAATCAGCCAACAGGTCTTTTTATCAATAATAAGTTTGTTGAATCTAGACAGGGTAAGACATTTCAAGTTTTAAGTCCTTCAAGCGAAGACGAGATCACTCACGTTTATGAGAGTCGTTCTGATGATGTGGATATAGCTGTGGATGCAGCCACAGAAGCTTTTTACAATGGTTCTTGGTCGACCATTGAGCCTTCAATAAGAGGCAAGGCGTTGAATAAATTGGCAGATTTGATTGAACAGAATAATGAGACGGTTGCGAGTATTGAATCTTTCGATAACGGTAAAGCGATCTCAAGTGCAAGAATTGATGTTTCTTTGTCTGTTGACTACCTAAGAAGTTGTGCTGGTTATGCTGGGAAAATTGATGGCCGTACTATGGATACAGGTTCTACTCACTTCAATTATACTAAAAGAGAGCCTTTAGGAGTCTGTGGCCAAATAATCCCTTGGAATTTCCCTCTTTTAATGTGGGCTTGGAAAGTTGGTCCTGCACTGGCTACTGGTAATACTATTGTTTTGAAACCTGCAGAGTCAACTCCTCTATCCGCTCTATATGTGTCTCAGTTCATTGAAGAAGCTGGCATTCCAGCTGGTGTTTTAAACATTTTACCAGGTTTTGGTAAATTGTGTGGTGATGCTATTGTTCAGCATCCAAAAATTAAGAAAATTGCATTTACGGGTTCAACTGCAACTGGCCGTTTAATCATGAAAGGTGCTGCAGAATCAAACTTGAAAAAAGTTACTCTTGAGTTGGGAGGAAAATCTCCAAATATTGTATTTAATGACGCTGATTTAGCTAAAACAATTCAAAACATTATTTTTGGAATCTATTTCAATTCTGGAGAAGTTTGTAGTGCGGGCTCAAGAGTTTATGTTCAAGATGAGATTTATGACGAGTTTATTTCAGAACTTAAAACTGCTACGGAATCTATTAAAGTTGGTGATCCATTCAACGAACAGACGTTTCAAGGCTCTCAAACTTCTCAACAGCAATTGGATAAGATTTTAAATTATATTAAAGTTGGTAAAGAGGAAGGTGCAACTGTTGTTACAGGTGGAGAAAGATTTGGTAGCAAAGGTTATTTTGTTAAACCAACTATTTTTTCTGATGTTCAAGATCATTTCAGAATTGTTCAAGAAGAGATCTTCGGTCCTGTTGTTTCCATTTCGAGGTTCACCACTACTGATGAAATCATCACCAAGGCAAACAACAGTAATTATGGTTTAGCTGCTGGTATCCATACTACAAACTTGAATACTGCATTAGAAGTATCGAACAGACTGGAAGCTGGTACTGTTTGGATAAACACGTATAATGATTTTCATGCTAGCGTTCCATTTGGTGGATACAAAGAATCTGGTATTGGTAGGGAGTTGGGTTCTGAAGCATTTGATAACTACACTCAAGTCAAAGCTGTTCGTATTAAAATTACCTGATTGACTTTTATCATGCGCTGCTTTTGCTTCTTTGTTTACTAATCATAGTCTTTGATTACTTCTTTCTTACTGATGATGATGTAGTTAGTAATTGATGTGAACTTTCCATCCTATTTATAACGTCTCGTCTACGAATGCGTCACAATTTTCTGTAATTTTCCAACTTTTTGAACCTGATAACTTGGAGCCCGAATCTTATACGGTTCAGACTCTGTTTCTTTTATCTCTATGCCAAATCATGTGGTTCAAAAAGTATTATTGTTCGAAATTTGCAAAAAAACAATAAATATAATAACATGTATAGATGTTTTTTTCTTTCACTATCATCATCTGGAAAATACATGATCAAACTTTTCTACTTATTATCGGTTGTAAGTTGACAGGGTTCTTCTTTACCCTTTGTGCGATTATCAATTCCAATGAAAAAACCACATTATTAGAGCTATTGATAGTTAGTAATTAGAAAAAGAATGTGAAATGTATATAAATTTTAATATTAATTGCCTAATAGGGATATTCGAGACAAAGTACTCCTCGGATTTGCGGTGTTTTCATTTTGATTTTTTGGAAAGTAGTATCGCAAATGTAACGGACAATCATGTCTTATCGAATAATATAAGCAAAGACTGAGATATTGCCCGGTAATTTCTGTTTTGAAGCCTATAAACAACCTGTGTATAAAGGTTTTTAAGAATCAAAAGCCAATTGTTATATATTACCTTTGATCGTCTAATTTTGTGTTATAATTTTTTGTAATAATTGTGTTTTAATCAAATAATAGTAAAGCATTATGTCCTCTTATGTTGCTCCCAAGATAGCGGTGACTTATAATTCAGCAATGTCATTCAGCGAAGAGTTATCCCCCATAGAAAGAAAAAAAAAGGCCGAAAAGGATTTAAAAGATTATTATTTAAGATACTTACCGTTAGATAGAAGATTTGATTTGACAAAAGAGGATGCTAATGAAAGGAACAGTAGCTACAAAGATGAATCAAGTGAAGACGATATAGTTCGAGAAAAGAACAGAGCCTCGACTCTTCTTTACAAAAAGTACTTCGATAGATTGTTTACGCGATCGAACGATTCTTCAGACTATCTGGCGAGACATAACATTTGGCTACCAAATGTTGAAACTTCGAATCTTGGTATTTCAGAATTGAGAAAACATGAGAAACCTGATTTGGCTGTTCTACCTTTAGGAAGTTCATTTGAAAACAAATCACTATCAACCCGAAGTACAAACACAAGTAGCAGTATTGCAATTGACCAGCCTAGACCAACGAATATCTATCCAATTGAAAACACTTCCATCATTACACCAACAACCAAAATTTCAAATACTTTGAAGTACAATTTTTTTGATAGATCAAAAGCACCAATACCTTTCGAAAAATTAGATGTTTCAGAGAGTAAAAATCAGAGTCCTGATAAGCCGAAGCTCTTAAAAAGTGAAACTGGGTTTTTGAATTATTTACATATTCCTAGAATTTTTGGTAAAAATTCTTTACCTGCACTAGTTTATCACACCTCATGTGATCTGAATAACAATATATATATACTGGGTGGTATTCAGCCAATTTTCTCAACCAATCTGGGTGCACCTGATTTATCAAATTATATTGTGCATGGGATAGAAAATATGCCATTACCAATAAACACCGATCTTATCAATAACCCATCAATGATACCGAACCACGATTTATTAGTTTTATCTTCATTGACAAATTTGTTAACCAAGCCAGAGATATCAGGCGATATCCCTGAACCATTGTTGTGTATGTCAGTATCACAAATTACTAAGCGACATCTATTTTATTATGGTGGATTTCAATTAATCACAACACCTCAAAAAGTTGATGCGAATGGTAAAATCTATCTTAAAAAATCAATAATTTTGAACAACGATGCATGGATTTTAGATACACTAACGTACAGTTTCAGTAAATTTGAATTAGTCGCACATCCAACAATCGTTACACCATATCCCGTAACGGTGCCAAGATTTGGCCATAGTTCGTGTTCTGCCAAATTGAATCAGGATAAAAACACAACGGCAACAGTGTTTATTATGGGAGGATTTAAGATGAATCCCGACAAATCATTTACTGCGTTGCAAGATTTGTGGAAAGTTGAACTGACAGTGACATATAAGGGCAAGAAGGAGTACAGCAAATTTGGCGAAACTGTTTTGGCTACCCCAATTCCTGGGCTGTTGGATAACATTAACCATTGGCCCAAAGCAAGAGGTTTTCATGCGGCCGAACTGTTTGACTCGTCTTTGGTTTATAATGGTGTGGATAGATCTACTATCAAGAATGTCAACCCGAACAAAGTTGGGTTGGCAAGACCAGTTTCTCCGTCTCATTCGGTATCTTCGAGGTCTCTTGATAACTCTTCAACCAGCACTGCTTCTTCCAACTCTATAAACATCACTTTGACAATACACGGGGGAACTGATGGAAGTTCAATTTTTGGGGATGTGTGGTGGTTTGATTTTGATCACGAAGTTTGGCTATCTATCGATACATATAGTCATGTCTATGACAGCAATTTAATGCCCCAAACTGACACGTACGAGGCACAACTGAAAAGGGTAGGCCACACTGTCATTACATTAGACAAGTACCTGATTGTCATTGGTGGTGCTATGGAGAAGGATTATATCTCTTCACCAAGCATAATACAAGGCGGTCCTAACGAGGTGCCTGACATATCCGAACTAGCTGCAAAACTCAAGATTAACTCAAATGACGCAGAGTCAAGGTCAGACGGGTTCCAAAGAATGTTTGTATTGAATATAGAGACCCAGACGTGGTTACTTGTACGGTATTTCCACGATATCATTGCAACAAATGTTGGCCAGACCAAAGACAATACCAGCGACGGAAAGAGCCTGACGATGTCGTATTTCGGGAACATTGGTGGTGGAATCACCTTCTCGAATTCAAGAATATATATTCTTGGAGGCGAATTCGTCCCTCACAGCACTTCTATCGCCTTGTTGAACACAGATGATGCTGGTGCTCTTGCTTCAACCGAGAAGCTCGTCAACACACTAAACGACCTGAGAAAACTCACCATCTTGCACGGGGCAATAGCTATATTCGAGATCCCTGTTGTTTCCGCAGTGGTGAGTAGTAGTAGCAGACTCTCCTTCTGAACACGTCAATATACATCCATTGCCAGATAATTTTCAGACAATTACCTTATTGTTTCTGCCTGGCCTGTCCGTCTCTTCTGGCATATCTCATGGCCTGGGCTGGACAAGGCTGGACAGGACAGGAAATGTAGTCGGTAACCCTCGGATACAACAATTTCTTTCTTCTAAATATTGCCACATTTTTCCGGGTTTTTGTATTCTTGAAAATAGAAAAAATTTTCTATTATTTGTAGAAACTGGCAAAAACAAGTAGGACAACCAATTCCGATTGTTCATTAAAACATATTGAAGAGAAAATCACTACTATCAGATTCAGTTTCTTAATTTTTGTAAGGAATTATATATATCGCGTCCCAGAATTAAAGATTTTGTTTTCCAAAACTCCAAAACTCAAATTCACACGCTGTTTTATCAGGTGTGAGTAATCAATCGAAACGCCAAAGTTTGACAACATCTACAAGAACACCGCAACAAATAATAAAAGTCTGTAATACCCAAAGTCACACAGGTTCTATATTTACCTGGACATACTGATAAGCAACAGACCGTGTCTCAGCATTGATATAATTACAGTTGTTCTTATCTCTGTACACAAACACAATTATAAAACAAACATCACTACAACATATTCAACAAGTATTGAGACACCGGGTTTGATCCAATATGAGCTATGTCGCAGAACGTAGACCTTCAATGGCCGAACGCCGTCCATCAACAGTATCAGGACGTCGACCATCAATAGTTCCACACCTTGCCGGTTTGGAAAAGCCATTTCCAGAAACGATTCCAGAGAAGTGCGATGTTCTTATCTGTGGTACAGGTTTGGTTGAAAGTATACTAGCTGCTGCGTTAGCGTGGCAAGGCTCAAGTGTTTTGCACGTTGACTCAAATAACTACTATGGTGACACTACAGCTACCTTGACGATCGAGCAACTGAAATCATGGGTTCAGAACGTGAACGGCAAAAAAATTAATGGCTACTCTGATGCTTTATTGTATATTCCAAGACCTTACGATATTGTTTCTAAAGATTATGGGATTGATTTGACGCCAAAAATCTTGTTTGCGAAATCCGATATGTTATCACTGTTAGTAAAATCAAGAGTTCATAAATATTTAGAATTCCAATCGCTATCAACTTTTCACACTTTTGAAAATGATAACTTTGAAAAAATCACAAACACTAAAGAAGACATATTCACAGACCAATCGTTATCGTTAGTGACAAAGAGATCTTTAATGCGATTTATTAAATTTGTTTTAAACTGGGAAAATCAACAAGATATATGGCTGGAATACAAAGACATTCCAATTGACAAGTTTCTCACCGAAAAATTTAAATTAGAAAAAACCCAAATTACTGAATTGATTTTTGCAATCGGATTATGTACTCACAGTTTTAAAACGCCAGAAGCTCTGCAAAGAATCCGCCGTTATCTAGTAAGTTTTGACGTTTATGGTAATTTCCCAGTTATGTATTCGAAATACGGAGGTGCTGGTGAAATATCACAAGGATTTTGCCGTTCTGCGGCAGTTGCTGGTACAACTTATAAGTTAAACAACACATTAGTTTCATTTAATCCTGTTACTAAAATTGCTTTATTTGAAGATGGCTCAAAAGCATTGGTGACAGAAAAAGTAGTTGTTTCTCCATCACAAGCTCCAAGTAATTCAACAAATTTACCAAAACAGAATTATGAGATACAGAGATTAATTGTTATCGTGAAAAAATCCTGCGATGAGTGGATGAATAACTCTGAAAGTGCAGCAATTGTTGTTTTCCCTCCTGAATCTTTAAAGAGCTTTAATAAATATGCAGTCCAAGCCTTAATAATGGGTGACGGTACAGGAATCTGTCCAAAAGATACGTGTGTTTGGTATTTATCAACTCTTGAAAAAGGTGAAAAAGGTCGCAAAGATTTAGAAAGCGCTTTAAAGGCAATGGAAGATTCAATATTAAGAGAGTCATCCGAACTTAATTTAGATCTCAACGAAGATGATATTCAAATTAGTAATAATGGATTTCCAATCATCAATTCAGTTAAATTGGGAAAATCTTTCAAGGATTTCGTTCCAAAAGAAAAGTTGCAATATTTACTGAAATTATGTTTCACTCAGTACACTTCTGTTCCACCTTTTGGAGTTGTCTCTCCATCATTATTCGGCAAAACTGAAGGTGTTCCAGAAAAGTTGAATCCGACATCACCAGATAATGGGGTTTTGTATACAGATTTACCATCTAGTGAAATTTCATATGACGGTGTGATTACAGCTGCAAAGGTCTTATACGAAAAAATCGTGGGATCAGATGATGACTTTTTCGATGTCGACTTTGAAGATGAAGATGAAAATGAATACAACATTGACTCTACTGATACAAATGCCATTGAAGATGATGAAGATGATATCCATGAATCGAGCGCAGAACCAGTTGCGTTTGCTGATGATATGGAACTTTAAAGCTATGAATTTTTTTTTCTTTTTTGTGAATTATTATGTGGTATTATTATAATTATTATTATTACTATTAGTGTTTTAGTTTTTTTTGAAATTGTTTTGTTTATTTGATATAAATTCTGCGATGCATCGTCTTATTATTACATTTCTTTCTTCATTTCCTTCTCATTTATTTGTTATTCAATTCTTTCATCATTTGTGCTCATAATTATTATTTTCCCAGTTTGAAGATTTATTTAACAGCATTATTTGAATATTTAATTTTGGTATTAATTGTGTATTTGCTAATTCTAGTAACAATCATCTTTTCATGATGATGTTAAGGTTTATATATTATTTACTTTTTAGGGCTCATGGATTACATAATAAAACAGTCACACTTCCTTTTTTGGTAGACTCGCATTATACTGGTTTGAAAAATTATATGTGAAAAAGTAACTGTAAGATCTTTAATTTATTTTCAAAATATAAGAAAGCACTGAGCAGATACCTGTCGAAGAAGTCTATTACTTTATAAATCAAATAAATCAATATATTAAAAATGTCAGACATTGAAGAAGTCGAACAAGTCGAAGAAGTCCAAGTTGAAGAAACTTCAGGCTCAATCTCTATTGAAGATGCTTTAAAAGCCGTCTTAAGAACCTCATTAATCCATGATGGTTTAGCTAGAGGTTTAAGAGAAGCTTCAAAAGCTTTATCAAGAGGTGAAGCTCAATTATGTGTCCTATGTGATTCTGTCACTGAAGCTTCAATCATTAAATTAGTTGAAGCTTTATGTAACGAACCAGAACAAAAAATTCCATTAATCAAAGTTGCTGATGCCAAAAAATTAGGTGAATGGGCTGGTTTATGTCAATTAGACCGTGAAGGTAACGCAAGAAAAGTTGTCGGTGCTTCATGTGTTGTCATCAAGAACTGGGGTGCTGATTCTGAAGAACGTAACATCTTATTAGAACATTTCTCTCAACAATAGATTACAAAATTTAATTATTTTTAATTTAAAGAGTTTAAAAAATGTAATGGTGTGTTTGTATTATGTATAATAATAAAAATTCTCTCCATTTTTAAATGTTTTGCTATGTCTCCGCATAAGTTTTAGTAGTAACCCATAATCTATATATACTATTAAAAAAATAACGGGACCTCTATTCCACCTTCCTCCTCACTATCATCATCACTAGTACTAACTTTTCGTTTTCTTTCGTTTTCTCCTTCGTTTTGCTTATGCGTGTTCATATTGATATTTGCTATATCATCAGCGTTCTCCATAAGATTCTCTAGATCCAGCTGGTCTAAATCATCTCTGTCTATTAGTTCCAATAAAACGTATTCAATTATAGTCCCACTATAATTCTTCGGTAGAGGGTCACTACCGTAAAAGCTTAACAAATCTATACTCAATATACCGTTCTGATCCTGCCTCAACTTGATCTTTGTAGAGAGTTTAACACTTCTTCTAAGCTTATCAAATATTTCAAACTTATAGCAGCTTATGTTTGGTTTATCCGACAAACTACCTTCTGAATCATATACATTCAACAACTCCAAAATAGATTTTTCTGATGGTAACAGTAGTTGGGAATGACCTATTTCCCCCTTCGAAACAAATGCAAATCTAGATAATTTCTCCGTACATGTGTAGATATATAACTTATCCGTGTTAATCTCTTTCAGGTTTTTAAGAGCATTGTACATGACGTCTCCTTTAATAATGGATTCCATCAAAATTTCATTTGAGTTAATCTCTAAACCAATATCGTCAAAATCGTTGATTATGAATGTTGAAAACTCACATCTCTCACTTATTTTTTCATCTTCAAAAATCAGCACAAACGGGTCTCCATATTTCTTGTACGATAATGTACATTCTGTCATGGACTTCGAATCTTTATTCAGGCTTGATGCTAAATTAACACTCTCTATAATTGGAACGAGATCAACACCAAATCTGTGGCATTCATCCACTTCTTCAAACGTATCGAGATCATCACTACTTCTCCGCTCAGTATTTTCATTGAAGTTAAAGGTAGAGAATAAGTGTTTATCCAGAGTCAGCTGAACTTTACACACATGCGCATTTTCAGTTGTAAACGTTAGGCCATCTTTACTGATTGTGACTAAGAATTGTGTTCCAACCGCTGAGATAGAACTCAAGACATTTGATATATGTGACAAGCATGATGTAGACGCTGTAAAAGCATACTCATTCAAATCCATGTCTTATTATATTGAAGGCGTTTGTTTGTATACTATGTATACTGTGTAAAATATGTGAGTGTCTTCGCTGTCTATTAAGCACACCTAATTGAAATCTCAAAAAAAAAAAAAATCAAAACTGCCCAGTAATCAGATATCGGTTGTTTCACCTTTTAAAGGGTATATATATGAATCTGATACAATAAGTATAACACTGACCGGTCAAGCGATGAGATCTCTCCTAATATATACCATCAAAAGAACATTGATCTTTTGATTTGGGAAACATGCTCGATCACGTGACCGCGATGATATGATCTTTAATATTGAACAACTTCAACATAACTGTTGCTTCCATTGAAGCAAACTTTTGTTCAACATAGTTCAGCTTAGATTGGTCCAGAGAAACCTGAGAATTTGTTATATGACGGGTAGAAGAAAGCTTAGAAATTTTGGGATTTTAACGGGATTGCTGTTTGTCGGTTTAGGTGGCTACAAACTGTACCAGTCCCTGTTATCAGTGGAACAGCTATCACAATCCGAAACGAAAATAAAAAGATATACCAAAAAGCCCATATCAATAATACTTTCGGAGTCAATTCTGTCTTCCAAGTTACCAATAAATGAAATACTGAAGAAAACTGAGAATATCATTGTTATAATACCATCGAACTTATCAGTTGATGACATTGAAGAGGAGATAGATGAGGATCTCAAATTTAAAATAATAGAAACGGAAACCGTTGACGGATGTTGGTCGGTTGTAAGACACTTGAATAGTGAATTTGTTTTTGTTGTAGAGGATGATTTAGTAGATGGGATTCCAGAAAACGTGTCGAAATACATTGGCCAGATAATAAAGCTTGATCAAAACTCAACATCGATTAATGAAATTATACTGTCTCATATACTAAAGTGAAAAAAAGCTCACAAAATTAAGAACCAAAAACCGAGAATACTAAACAAAGGAGAGCATTGAGTGTATAATACTTTCATCTATTTATGAGATTTGTTATCAGTAATATCTCTTTTACTACCAAAAACAACACCTTCTGTAGTTTGATTAGCGCCTTTCATATAGCCATACTCAACAGTACTCCACCCAATATTACTAGGCTTCTTAGGAATAGCTGGGGGGACTCTTTTGGTTGACAACTGCGGGCCGATGACGGGTATACTGGGATACGCTTTGTTGACATATCTCGAGAAGGCAATTATAGTGGTTAAGATTTGAGCAGGATCCTGTTTCTCATATAGATCAACGGTTTGGAACAACTCATCTTGAGGAACTCCAAACTTCGTTACATAGCTTAAAAATTGTGAGATATTTTCCATCTGTACTTATGTTAGGTCTCACTATCTGTGAAGTAGGGATGTATACGTACCTGTATGAAGGGCATTTTCGAGTCCTTGTATTTCACAACATCTGTGCCTTTGATTTTATTGATCAGTCTGTAGATAAACATGTTAGAATCGTCAAACTATACTCTCACGAGCACAACTTACTTGCACAGAATAACGCCACTTTTCAGCAGGTCGACCAAATCATCTGCTGGTGGCTCTTCTTCGATGATGTTATAAATCCATTGTTTCGCCTTGTCGCGTTAGTTCAAATCAATATGTCCGTCCACCAGGTTCACTCACTTCATTTTTTGTCTTTGTGTCGTACTTCGAGCTTCGCAAGTTGCGCAAATCTTCGTCCAGGGAAGTCACATCTGCTTTTAAAGCGTAATTATCCATTCTTTCGATGTAGTTTCTCTAAATCGGAAATATATATGCGCTTGGGCTGAAAAAACCGGCTTTTGTTTTGTTCCTCTGCTGTCTGCTATACCTTCAAAAGATGTCACCCGTGTCAATATCCTTGATATAACAAGACAAGAATAAACCGATAGATAAATAGAATCCTTGAAATAAAGAAAATAAAAGAGTTAAGAGAGTAAGTCTCAATATGAAGGAAAATAACAGTGCTACCCGGCTCACGACTTTATCTTGATCTGAAACGTAAACAACGGTTTTTCTTATTTTAATGAATTTCATCTCTAAAACACACCGAAAACAAAAGAAAAATCGAGTTATTTGGAGTTGGTTTTGTTGATTTGGTCTTATATATTTGCTTTGTTGAAATCCACGGTCCTTTCTGTTGTACTGTTTGTTTGGTTTTTTGTTTAGTTTTTTTTTTGTTTTTATTGCTTCTCATCAACCACCAATAACTTCAATAATAGACCTGTTTTGTTCAAAAGACCTTTCAACGTTATATCTGGGCTTTCTTTTATACAATTGATAAATAATTTACTATATGGCTCTGCCTTCAACACAGAGATAACCCAAAATGGATAAATTTTTTAAAAACCTATGGCCGCTGTCAAATTCAAACGAACCAGCTGTGACAATTCCAACGTACTTCCAAGGAGAATCAGAAGACCAGATCGATTTGCAGATAAAATCCTTACTTTACATGTTCAAAAGATGCGATATTGAGAACCTTGCACCGTTTACGTCCGATGAAAACGGCGTCTATAGACTAATACGCGAGTCGAAGAACAGTAACGATACCTCTAACGAGAAACTTGATATGATGTACAACAAATCTGAATTCGAGAGACTACTCACAGATGATGAGCACCGCATTTTAATTGACTGGGCCAAGAACAGATTTAGATCATTATGTTTACTGTCAGACACCCCCACTAAGATTTCAAACATACCAGTTATGTCAAAGAGTTTCAAGTTTTCAATATTAAAACCAGACTCCTGTGATGAGGAATATATAGAAACACTTTCAACATGTGATATATACATTGAGCATTCAGTCGATCAGCTCACAAAAAGAAAATTTATTGTTGAGATTTTAAGTAAACAAAAGGAACTCTTACCAAGCTCAAGAAATTATTTCAACAAGAACGACAGGTCAAACATAATAAAACTGTATCTGCAAAAAATTGCATTTATTGTCCAGGTAGAAAGAATATTTAAAGCTTCAGTTCTATCAAGACAGCAGCTTTCCCTAATAAACGAGAGGACTACTCCATCGAGCAGACCGAAATTAGGAGAAATACAAGAAGAAAATGAAGATGCAACAAGACTTTCAGTATTTCCCTCACCAAAAATTCGTTACTCATCGCCAACGAGACGCGGTTCATTAGACACATCGTCAACAACAACAAAAACATCAATATCACCTGTTAAAGTTGGCCCTCTTCCTTTACAACATTCCTTAAGTAATTCAAGTAACAATATATTAGCTACTAGCGGACCAAATTCACCGCAGAAATATATATCAAAGTCGCCAACAAAACAGCTGTTGAAGAAAAAGCAGTCTATGAGTATCGTCAAAATGGATAAATGTTTGAGCTCGAACTCTAGTATTAATTCTAATGCACTAGACTCAGATGGTTCTGAGGCAAGCATATACATTGAAGAAAAGTCTGCTATTTACAATCAATCGGAGCAAGCTGTTAAACTTAGAGTTGAGAGGGAGAAACGATCATTAAAATTTACTTGATCGTATATATTTATTTTAATTGATTCATCAAGATATTGCATTTAAAATTTTCTTTCTGCAATTGACGACGTTTGAAGTTATCTATTCAGCCCAGGTTATTTGTACCATAACACCATCATTATGCACTATTATATTCATTCCTTACTATTTGAAATTACTCATGACGAAACATTAGAATAACACATTAAAAACTATTTATTATATAACCATATTGTAGATACTAACTATAAATTTTGGATGCCTGGCGTTTTCTTGTTACATTTAATTGAAATCTCAATTACTCAAATAATCCTCATCATTTTCGAAAACTTTGTCGAACTTCATCCCATATATATAATCCTCTCTGTGTTTCCGCACCTTTCTCTTTTCGATTTTTGCTTTCTCTTCAGATGTGAATTTTCTGGTTGATGGAAGACTACTATTCTGGCTAGAGAACACGTCTCTCATTTCACTTCTTCTGTCTGAGATAGATTCATACACAGCTTCGCAAAATTTTCGCCTATGTTTTTCCTTGATCTTTTTCTTGATCGTTTTTATTTTAAGGTAGGATATTTTGAGATCAGGATGTGTAATATTGTATTCCTTAGAAATTTCTGTAATTGAATTTGCTTCCATGTTTTGTTCATAATCGCATCTTGAAATTAAGCTGTTTATATTTCCACGAGTTGGAAGAGCAGGTAAACGGGAAGTTGCACAAGAGTTATGACTATCAACTGAACTGTTGAAGCTATTTGGGTATACTCTATACTGTTTCGGATCGTAAACCACGCCTTTTGAAGTCTCACTTTTGTTCATAAGAGTACTTCCAATCAAACTATGAAGTGATTCCTTGCCATTGAAGCATGCACAATGTCTTTCAGAATCATGTTTAAATTCGAAATTGTGCTCCATATTTTGCTTTAAAATCATATTTTTTGTGTTGGTCTCATTACGGTATTGGATATCTATCTTACTTTCGTTCTTTTGTAATCGACCTACAAAACTATTATTTATTCCTCTTTTGCATACCAAGCAGTTTGTAGAATTAAAGGAGTTCAGATAGTTTAACAAGCATTCACTGTGTATTTGATGACCACAGTCAGGTAGTGTCATGGAAGATGTGACGCTGCTAGAACATATACTTCTAAAACATATCGTACATGTAAACTTTGGAAGTTTTCTCAATGATATACATTGTTTCGTTACCAAGGCTTTAGAATTCTTTGATTCTGCCTCTATATCACATCCTTTTTTTGTTTCATCGGACTGTACCTCAACTACCTTGGCCAACGTTGGTGCCTTGTCTTCGAGACTACAGTCAAAATCGAAAGATTCTCTATCTACATCATTATTCGATGTATTAGTTTCGAGAGCTTCCTTCTTTGATACGATGATTGGGCTAATATCAAAGCTGTGCGGAAAATAATTTAGGGTATTTAAGCTGAAATTTGTAGTATCAAAGAAATATGGGTGATTCATGGTGTACTTTGTTCTTCTTAATGCAGATGATTTCGTGTTAATTGTATTTTTATATGAGATGTTATAATCAGTTAATTTGAATTATCTTCTTATTTGACAATGAATTGAATTGAGAAAGAAAACATTTAATTATTACTTTTGAGAAGAGACAAGAGACCTCCAGTGATCTACAATACAACACAATTGCATGCTTCTTTAAATAATTTTTAGAAAAAAGAAACCTAACCTAGTATATACAAGTTGACGAAGATATCAAGAACAAACAAAAACGACCCTGACGATCCTTAGGTAATATAATACATAAATTTTAATATGATGCCTCTATACTTTATGTCTTACTGATGGATCAGTATGAAGCGGTGACCAAATACCTCTAACACTTTCGTTCAAACTTTCAACGTTTTGCTTTGGCTTTCTTAGTTTATTACCGCTTGCTTCGCGCACCAAGTCAATTTTGTTTTGAACGTTATCAATGTTCAGGTTACGAATACACACAGCTTTCTCACGGCCATTTGCTTAAATAACGGTTAGAATTTCTTGTAAGCATCCAAGGCGTAAATAATTACTATACTTACCATATTCACCTTTGACAATCGGATGTCCTGATCTGCGTACAATTTTAAACTCAATCTTTGGGTTTTGTTTAGCATACACATCCAGTCTTTTAACCAGAAAATCTCTTAAACCTTGAGAACTATCACCCCAATTACAGTATTGTAGAATGATACGTTTGCACTTTTTTTGTTAGTAATAAACTCGCTAAAAGCTCAAAAAAAAATAGCATACAGGTAACACAAAGGCTCCCAGTCCATTACGAGCTTGTGAGAGTTTAGGTATAGCTTTTATAGGCATTTTGAATATCGTTTGGTGTTGTTGAACTGAACTGATATTGTTGCATCAGAATGTTTCTTTTTTGATGAACAAATTTTTAGAATCCGGGTATCTGAATTCTGATTTCCGATCTCATAGACCGGAACTCATCTTTAAGATGTCATTATTATCGAACCAAACCAAGTCAAGTATCAGCATTTCATTCTGAACAGCTGGAAACGAAATCTACACTGTACCAGAGAAGACAATGTTTAGGTTGAGCTTGGTGACAGGCAGAAGACTGTTTTTTTCTAGCAGGTGTCTGTTGAGTAATCAAAATGGTGAACTGCTATCGAAACTGGATATGCTAGGATTATCGAAAACTCCATCAAATAACATTGAATCTGTTTTGTCAAATGGTATTTTACTGAGTTCTGGACTTGTTATAACTAGTCCGAATAGAGACGGAGAACAAACAGGGGTTTTATTGTTAGGGAATCAAGCGTTTGAATGGAACCTTTCCAACGAAGGTTATACTATACACAATAACTTTTTAGTCAAACTTTCCAAAGATACCTTGAATGTTTTCAACTTGGTGAATCCTAAACCAGAGATAGTAGTCATTGGGTTGGGAAAAAAGTCCAGAAAACTGGACCCAGAAACTTCGTCGTTTTTCAAAGAAATGGATATCAAGCTAGAAGTTTCAGATACGGTTCGTATCTTTACTTATTTTCTTTACTTACCACCATACTAATAAGACATAGAAAAATGCAGCTCAGAGCTTTGATTTATTAGCTACCGAGAGACCCAATCAAATTGCAGGTTTGCTTTTGCCGCCAAACCTGTAACTCATTAGATCAGAAATCCATTCATTTATTTATTTACGACTCATTTTTCTTTTCTTGCCAAGCTCGTATGCTCTGCACTGTAACTATTTGTGAACTCCTACATCAGTTTGTATACAGTTGTATAGTAAATTACATTTATCACTAATTTCCATTGATCTTGCTGGCCAAAAGAACACCGTAACCTAAATATGATAGAAAATTAATTCCGTTAAATAACAAAGAAAGAACATGAGCAGTTGCAAATTCCTTATTTAATTTCGCCAATTCAGGTGTTGGGTTTTCTAGATCATTTTCCTCCTCTTGTATAGCAGCCTGTTTTTCTTTTACCAAGTTACACCAAGGTAGCAACCAGATCAAATTACCTAAACCAGTAATGGTAGCAGTTGATAATAGAGCAAGACCGATGGTTGATAATGGGTAAGGTGCGGTCAAACCAATCAAAAGTGGTGAAAGAGATTGAGCAACGAAAAATTTTGGAAACACATTGTGTTGAAGAATTCTAAACTGGCTTCTTTCTAGTACTCTAAACGCAATTGGTGAGGCAACATAAGAATAATAAGAAACACCTCCAAATCTGTTATCTTCTGTTAGCAATTTTTCAATATTTCAGAACACTGTGGCACATACATAAAGGAGAATATCAAAAGATGAGCAGCTGGACGAATCAATTCTAAGATAGACATTTTATGTTTCAATCACTTCAATATAGAGATTTGTTTACACAATTAATAAAATATTCAATTGAATATTTTGTGAATAAGGGTATATATCTGATGTAAAATGAACAAAGGAAAATCCTGTTAGCGTGATCCGGAACTTGCATAATACCGGTAAAAGTCCAAAAGTAGTTAAATTCCCAATCTGAGACTAAAATGTTGTTTTATAACAAGGAAGATCAACAACATAGCTATATAGTAAGTGTTCATTTGGGTTTACAGCAAATAGAGGAAGCAGTTGGCATGAAAAATATCGATACAATATATAAGACAAATGAAACAAATTTTTTTGAAAAAAATTAAAGTAGCAGTTAGTACAGGAGTGCTGTGCCAGAGAGATATATTTACTCTCGATTCAGCTCCCCATGGTTATTAGGAGTAATTAATACTTTAACTTCGGTGTCCTTGTGAGCATACAGGTGTTCGAACCCGTCGACAATACCATTTTCAAGGTCACAGACCGTTGTGATTATGTTTTTGGCACGGTTGATATCCATGGTTCCTTTTTCAAAAGCTTCAATAACCTGTGTGAAATCTTCGATTGTGTAGCACATAGATCCCATGAGCTTTTTCTCTTGCTTTGTGATGTCCATTGGATAAAAATTTATCGGGTCCTTACCCCAGATAGCAATATTCACAGCAGTTCCTCTCGCTTTCAACGCTCTGATAGCTGTGGTGAGAGTTACCTCGAACCCTGAGGCATCAAAAGAGTAGTCGAATCCTTTGCCCCCTGGGCTTAGTTTAACCAGTTCTTTGACAGGATCTTCAAGTCCTATTGGATTGAAAACAACTGCACCTAATTTTTCAGCCTCGTCTCTTCTGATCTTAGAGGGTTCTGAACACACAACCGACGAAGCTTCAAAACCAAAACAAGCCAATATAGTAGCAAGTCCAACTGTACCAGCACCTAGGACCAGAGCAGACGAGCCAGCTTTGAATTCAGCAATTCGCACAGCGTGCCAAGAAACTGCAATTGGCTGAACCAAAGCTGCTACATCCAGTGGAATAAAGTCAGGAACTTTAACACAGTGTCTAGCACCCACGACAATTCGGTCTGCCAGTCCCCCGTGCTGGGCACCAAGACCTGCCAGACCTGAGTTCGAGCAGATATTGGTCAAGTCCTGCTGGCACGCCCAACAGTCGTCAAGGTCAGACAGTTTTGTATTCTCGAACCTCTCCTTGTCCACACAGAAAACCACTGGCTCTACCACAACATGGTCGCCAACTTGAAACTTCGTCACTTCTGAGCCAACAGACGAGATAACGCCCGAGATTTCATGGCCCATAGTCAAGGGTGCTTTCAGCCCTGACAATTTGTTAGGAGACCCGTCCTCATTGAAAAAGTTTGGACCCTTTTTGTACTCCAGCAAGTCCGTACCGCAGATACCACAATAGCTAATATCAATCATCACTTCAGTTGGATGGTTTAGCTTCGGGTCTTCTATGTCCTTGGAAAACCGTATGTCGTTCTTCCCGTAGTAGAGGATACCTTTCATTCTGCAAGTTTTTCTCTTTAATACTTATATTCAGGCGTTAGGACTCCTGTTTGTGCGATGATTGGGGACAGACTCACAATATCACCAGCCTGAAACAATTTAGTATATATATATATATAGTTACATATGGGCGGGAAAATTATTTTTGACCTTGTTTCTTCAACTGAAATTTGGGCGGATTATATGGGGGTGCTTGCTTCAATGGAACGTATCAGGACACATAGCAATAAGTACATGTCACATTGAGAACCGGAACAATGCTCGGAGAACTGCTTAAGAACAAACAAACGGTCTATACCAGTGCACGAGACTGCTCATAGAGAAGACTGGATACTTTTAGCAGTTAATGATACTGATTTATCTTCACCGACCACCAGAGCGTAGCGGTAGCCGATACCGAGTCGGAAAACGCAGTGGCTGATGAAGGGAGCTCAATATATTCTTGGGAGGGAATGCGGATACGAGAGTCGCAAAATCCTTTGGGTTTTCATCATCAACCAAGAAGTGGAACTGCTCTGAATATCTCGAAATGGTCGGTATCATACGCCCTGTTTCGCATCTGTTTATATGGTCTTTTGTGTAAGTATGTGTAAAGGTTTTGGTTGTTTCAGTTATCTTTACTTGAATGAATGTACAAAACAAACAAAGCTAACAGCTCGAAGATTTGGCGGGACCGGTTTCTACTCATACATTGCCTCTCCTATTGCTTTCAAGATCCTACCAAGAAAGAGTTTTGCTGATCTTCAGCACGAGATTTTTCCCAGCTTCTTTTTGGCTCAAACAGTGTCGCCAATCTTAATAGGACTAACAGCACCTTATTCGTTATCTACCGGTGCTGTGATCACTTTAATAACAGGTGTTATTGGCGGTGCGACCAACTATGCATGGTTTATGCCAGAAACTCAGAGAATCAAAGAAGCAAGGTTCAGGCTAGAGGCAGACGCAAACCACGATGAGAATGTCATGAAAACCTTGAATAAAGAGTTTGGCAAAGTACACGGTCTGTCTTTACTCTTCAATGTTGTCAATTTCAGCTCCTTGGCTGTTTACGGGGTATACCTGACAAAAGGGTTTCTTCGCTATGTACCCAAGTGACTGGTGAAATCACTCTTGTATTGAGATCTTTAGAACTGCCATAATTGCTGTATATCGATGTGAGCAGATATACAAGGTAGGAGGAGTGGGCATTCTCTTTAATGGTCAGCAATTCAGGCGGTGGCAAATTCATATATATATATTATACTATGTACAGCATCTTGAACCAACTAGATATATATGAATATACATAACATCAAAGAGAAGAAAAAGAATAATAATAAAAGTTTATAGACCTGCTGAACAGTTGCGCAAGTAATACTAAGACCGATAGTAAAATCTGAAAAAAAAAAGTCATCACAACGGTGTTCATTAAATAACAAATTAAAGCATTTTTTTGGATATATAAAAAGAATGGCGGATATCATCATACGATTTTTGCTAATCAACGTTTTTGGTATTTTCACCTAAAATATTGATAACTGCAGAAGGTGGCTGAATAGCAATCATCATAACGACGTATTCGTACACGGCTTCAGGAATTGAGCGTTGATAAATACCTAATATATCAGTTGGATTTGGATAGACTGATAAAGCTCTGTAAAAAGCTAATGCTGCATTTAATTCATTGCCTGGGATTGTAGCTAATTGTTCTCCTTCAGTGACTTGCTTCATGAAATACTGCTCTTTTTCTTCTAAGTCGGTTGGAATTGGACTTTCATCCAAGGACTGAGTCAGAAGATCACGAACTGAGTTCAATCTAACCTTTTTGGATTCTTCTTCATCGATCGATTTTAATTTATCATGATTTTTCTGAACTCTGCGTAATTCTTTTCTGAATTCTGGACTCGAGCGACGTTGTTGATCAAAATAAATAGCATATCCAATAGCGGCAATTGTAAGACCGGCAACAACGTATTGTGATTTGGACATTATTTTATATTATTTATATTTAATCTTTTTATAACTTTATCAGTATTGAATTGTTAAATCGTCGAAGCAAAAATGAAAAAAAAATTTCGTTTTTAGTGGTTATGGTTCCCGGTGTAGCATTCTATAAAAATTTGTTATGTCTATAGCACCTTAAGCACTTTTATGATGGTTCAAATATAGCGATAAACAAAGAGAGGTGAAAATGGTGAGTATATTGGTTATTCTAGCACGCTATATATTACTTTACAGGGTACTAATCTGACTCAAAAGGCGGTTAAAAAAAGACAAAATTTAAGAGCAAAAATCTCGAAACAAACATCTAAACCATCATCTGCAGTAATAGAAGCTGCTGTAGACTTAGCTCCTGATCCTAAAGAATATTTGCACGCATTAAAGGAAACGAAGAAAGAGAAACAACTGAACAAGTCTTTTGATTTTTTGTCTAAGGTGCAAAATAGCACCAATGGAGGTGTTTCTAAATCCTCAATTAGACGTCGTAAACGTAAAGAAAAAGCGGAATTATTACCAAAAATGCAAGATTTACTGACCTCGCTTGCTGATGAAGATAGAAACAGTGATGAATTTTCAAAGACGTTAACTATCAAGTCCTCAGCAGAACCTCTACTCTATGTAAAGACAGCTTTGAAGAAGACAAATTTACCAAATCCAAAAAATAAAAAAGGTGTCGCACAGATTGAGAAAGTTGAAAGAGTCAGATTTGGGAACATTTTAAAGGATGAAAAATTTAAGCAATCTCCATTCTCTGCTTTAAGAGAAGCTATTAAAAGCTCGAATGTCTTAAACTAAAGTGGGCATTTACATTTTTTGTGGACCGGTATTTTTGAATTTTGTTCTTTGTTTAATCAGAAAAAAGTTTTGTCTTTTGTGTTAATGTATTTTGAGTTATTTCACCCTATCAGACATTGGTGATAAAAATTAGAAGCTTTTGCTTTTAATAGAAGTGTTATTGTCCTGTTTCGTTGCTGTAATAATACTAATTATTATGAACTATGAAAACCTTGTAAAACATATTAGTCTTTTCCAAGACAAATTTTAATATAAACTTCTATTAGGCTACGTTGTATCATAGAGCGAAAATTAAAAACCTTAGTCCGAAGAGGAAACAATGCAATTGGTAATAAAATTCAATTAAATTTATACGTTATTGAAATCGATAGCGACCGGACTCTATCTTTTGAGATAACTATAATAACAGCAACAGCAGATATAAATAATGAACGCTATGAACGGAGTTTCGTTGTATTATTGAGAAATTTCTTCTAGACCTGAAATACACAGTTAAAGGTAGTTTAAGCGACTACTTGACTATAAAATACGATAAGACAAAAATAAAGCTTTAAACACACTAAAATAAAAAAAAGCTTACCTATTTGAAAAAATTTCAGTTTAGATCTGACAGATAACAAAAATAAAAATAAACCATACTATAGCTAATTATTTTAATATAAGTATCTATAATGAATGTTTTCAATATCTGTTAGATCAAGAAAAGTTGCATCAATAGGCTCCCCAACATCATTTTCTTGAACAAATTTATCTCTTCTATTGTTTTCCCTGACGACAATATGTCTTAATAAAATGCATAATACTGCTGCAGCACTCATAGTTACAATAAGCCCTATTTTGGCGGGATTGTAGTTTGGTGCGTCAGAGCTATTGAACATTTGAGGTCCAATCAAGTTTCCAACGCAAAAGGCAATTAAGGTTAGTGCATTTCTCATCACTCTCTTAGTATACCCTGAGGTGTTAACTGAATTCCAGTTATATATCATTGGAAGCATAGCTGGACAAAAATTCAATAGGTAGACACCAAATAACTTTCCAACCTTTTTTTCATTATCCAAAGCTAATAATAGAATAGCGCCCAATATTGAAGGTAGTATTACTGCTGCAATAATGTATGCTCTCTGACCGATATAACCAGCCAAATAACTACATATAACTGTGGCAATAATAGAAACAGCACCCGACGGAATCTGAATGATTGTAGCCTTGGTATCGGAAAATCCAAATGTTTTGATAATAACACTTGAAAAGGTAGAGACTGCACCGTTATCAATCATAGTGAGCAAAGTGATGAAAAATAGAAGCCAAGTCTGCTTGTCCTTCAGCAACAATTCTTTTACTTGGTACCACTTAAATGTTTTATTCTCGAGACCGGCTTGATTGACTTTAATGTGTTCAATAGCTGCTGCTTTTTCGTCATTAGTCAAAAATGTGCAGTTCAATGGACTATTTGGCAGAAAGAAAATAGTTAAAATACCAATGATTGTGGTAACAATTCCCATGAAGATAAACAATATCTGCCAACTTGCCAAAGAAGTTGATTTAACATGTTGAAAACCAAATGATAAAAGACTACCGAGTATTTGACCAACACCTATTTGCATATACCACAGTCCAGTTCTTCTAGCCTGTTCAGCCTTTGTCCACCACATACCAGTAATTGCAATTAGAGATCCTGCCACTGAAGCCTCAAAAATACCCAAAAGGGTTCTAACAATCATCAAGCTAGCATAGCTTTTAGAAGCTGCATGAAGTGTCACAACAATACCCCAGAGTAACACATTCACACCTAAGAATCTTCCAACAGGAAGAGTTTGTAATAGATAACCTGAAAAGGGTTCAGCTGTTAGATAGCTGACATAAAATATTGTTCCTAAATTGTTAAACTGATTGGAGTTTGGTTTTAAATGGGTTTTGATACCCATGACAGCTGCATAATTTAACAATGTTTTGTCAAGATACTGTAGAAAATATATCGCCATTAGAAATGGCATTATACGCAAATCAATCTTCCACCTTAGCTTTTTCAGTTCTTTTGGTGTAAGTGACGATTCACCTAATTCATAATCTTCCATTGAGGTTTGCACGACATTCTCTTCAATTTGATTTTTCGCCCTTGAAGATTTCGTCTCTACGGATGTGTTATCTTTTAGAGGAGTATTGGTGTAAGTTTTGACTGAGACAGTATTATCATCCTTGTTTGGCTTGCTTTCTAGGATCATTTTTTATAAAGTTAAGTTAAGTGAGCGCTGTTGATTTAAATACTGGCGATGCCTTCTGTTCGAAATCCGTAAAAACACTTAGACTGCTTCATTTAAAGAATCAATTAAGCTTACCAAAGGAGGAGCAGCTACCCTTTATATAAGTACAATAACACTTGATAAATCCAAGCGTGAAAAGTGAGTGATAAATGATTTGGATACATTTTGAGATAAGGTGACCGGCTCGTGTTCACGGATAGCTTCCTATCTTTACGGCCAAATTATCGGCTCATCTGCATGTTCCCGAGAAATTTCCCGATGATTTACAATAGGGTCTTGTTTCAAACCATCATAACTCAAGGGTTCAGACTCAAGTGTCGATAACAAATAACAACATAATAACGGCTTATTCTTCTTGATATAACGTCCTATCAGAAAGTGTTATTTGACAAACACGTTCCTTGCAAACGGTTTCGGCTTTTGAATTCGACAGACTCAAAGATGTCTTTGATCATTGCTTCTTAATTATTTGACCACTTTTGTGATTCAAATAAACCATCATGTAAGTTATCGTACATAAACACAATAATACAGCTTGTTATCATTGGACGATATTTGTTGATCGGTAAACATGAGATGTTCAATCAATCTGTACATAAACATTTCCCCATGCATATTGAAGCTAAACTAGGAGAAACACCGATATACTTATCATATACAAAACGCAATTGAAGAAATAGAGTCAGAGTACAAGCTCTTGACTTATTTCATTATAATATGAGCGAATTTAAAAATAATAACGTATCTCAATTACTTACTGAAAATTTTATTCTCATAAAGATATAAAGAAGTGTTTCCACAAATTGGAAATAAGGTCAGCACGTGATTTATATATAGTATCGATACCATATTCTACCCGAATATAATTTTGTAC
>JAJMCJ010000132.1:0-27796 GCA_030572875.1 Wickerhamomyces kurtzmanii | reverse complement strand
CATGGTTCAGAAGAACAATGTAAACAGTTATCTTTGGAGATCGCCAAAAATTCACTTGAACTCTCAACAGATCCGTTTGGAAACTATGTTGTCCAATATGTACTGAGTAAAAAAAACAATAATAATTCAATAGAAACCATAATAAACAAGATCAAATTTGATATTATAAAATTATCAATGCATAAATTTGGTTCAAATGTCATTGAAAAATGTCTTCGAATTTCTACGATTTCACCAATATTGATTGATGAACTATTGAATTTTCATGAAAAGGATGTTCTGAAATTACTGAATGATCCATACGGTAATTATGTTTTACAAACAAGCTTAGATGTTGCTAGAAATACTCAATTTGAGAAATTAAGTGATCTATTGAAACCGTTATTACCAAATGTTAGAAACACTCCGCATGGAAGAAGAATATTAGCAAGAGTTAGTCATCATGGTGACCCAATTGTCATTGGTAGTGGTGGTAATATCGCTGTTGACCTCTCTACAGGAGTTAAACCTGTTGATAGCAATAATAAAATATAGTACAGAATGATTTATTATTATCAGCAGCTACGCTTATTGTTCAACTCAATTATTGCATTCAACGTTGTAAATTTTTGTATATTGATTTATTATATTTTCCTTTTTTCTCTTTTTCATTTCCATTTTTATTTTAACCTGTTTTAGTTTATAACCAACTAATTTGTAAATTCTTTATATTTTTTTATCCATCTATATAGTATCATTTATATACCATATCTATATCTCCTACATATATATTTTACACTATTATCATTTTTACTATTTATGTGTAGAGTCATAATTGTCCAGCGACACGACACGGATCTTGCCAGATCGAGGGCGCGGTTAAATTGGTTGAAGGAAAAACCATAATTGAAAAATTCATTGTTTTGATTTTATATTCTTTTCAACAAAAATAACTTTATAATGTCAAAGGAAACAGACCAAGAAGCTTTTGACTCAGGTAAATATTTAAAACCTGAAGATATTGAATATGAATTTGGAGGGGTTCCTGGAGTTTTAGGAATGGTAATTGGATTCCCACTACTTATGTGGTATATGTGGATATCCGCAGAGTTCTACAATGGAGAAATTGCAACACCATCGAAAGATGAAAGTTTCATAGAATTTCTGCTTCATTTGTTTAGTATTTTCAAAGAACACGGTATACCATCTTTTAAAACATGGAGAGTTTTCCTTACGTTTATCATTGTACAGGTCGGTTTCTATTATACATTACCTGGTATTTGGACAAAAGGTCAACCTTTAACGCATTTGAAAAATAAACAATTGCCTTACTTTTGTAATGCTATGTGGTCATTTTACACCTCCGTTACGGTAAGTTTGTTTTTGCATTTTACAGGAATCTTTTCACTGTATTATATAATTGATTATTTTGGAGAAATCATGACAGCCGCCATTATTTCTGGCTTCGTATGCTCTATTACGCTATATCTTTATTGTTTGTTTGTTAACGGTGATTATCATAGAATGACTGGTAATCATCTATATGATTTCTTCATGGGTGCACCACTGAACCCTAGAATTGGTATACTCGATTTTAAAATGTTTTTTGAAGTAAGAATTCCATGGTTTATCTTGTTTTTTCTAACATTTTCTGCCTCATTAAGACAAATTGAAACTTATGGTTACCTATCTCCTCAATTAGGTGTTGTTCTATTAGCCCACTGGCTTTACGCTAATGCTTGTGCAAAGGGTGAAGAATTGATTGTACCAACTTGGGATATGGCTTATGAAAAATTTGGGTTCATGTTGCTATTTTGGAACATTGCTGGAGTTCCATTCACATACTGTCATGTTACATTATATCTTTCTTATCATGATCCAAAGGAGTATCAGTGGTCCACCTTGTATAATGTGTCATTATATGTTGGTTTATTAACTGCTTATTATTTTTTTGATACTGCAAATGCTCAAAAAAACAGTTTCAGAAAGCAAATGTCTGGCGACACCTTTATCAGAAAAACGTTCCCATATTTGCCTTACCAAGTACTAAAGAATCCAAAATATTTGAAAACCAAAGCTGGTTCAACTTTATTAGTCGATGGTTGGTATAAATATGCAAGAAAGATTCATTACACAGCAGATTTCTCCCAAGCTTTAATCTGGGGTTTGTCAACTGGTTTCAATTCTTTCTTCCCTTGGTTTTTCCCAATTTTCTTCTTGATCGTTTTATCTCATAGAGCTTGGAGAGATCAAGTTAAATGTAGAAAGAAGTACGGTGATGATTGGGATTTATATTTAAAAGAGTGTCCATATCTTTTCATTCCATTTATCTTTTAAATGGCTCTGTTATTTAGCTATATAACAAAATTGTGTTAATGCACTGCTAGCATCATTACCATTATCAACTACGTATTTTGGGTAGAACATTATTTCTTAGTTCCGATTTCGTAATTAACGGGTTAGCCAAATTTGTATTTTTTCTCGATAATTTTTTTTCCTTTAAAAAAATTGATAAAAAAACAATAATACAACAGGTTTTGAGGTGAGATCTTTGAAACTAAAGCGAAAAGAAAAATATTGAGACGAAGACGAAGTGGGAGTGGTCTGTTAGTATTATTTCAACACAATACTTTTGTAATAAAATTATTTGATGAATAAGTAACTCTCTGTGAAGCGATTTATTTAGAAAAAAAAGTGAAAGAGGATCAATCATATATAAAAAGTAGTACAATGACATTATCATATTATGATAATCTTGGGCTGATATCATTGTATGATGGGTTAGAAAATGATTTTACTCAAGAGGACTTTAACGATATCAAGCAAAACATTTCAAAATCAAGGAGTTCTTCAATAGATACTGTAGATCTGGAATTACCGAAGCTGTTTAATTTGGTCCCTCAACACACTTATTTAAACAATATCTCAACAAAGGACGTGCATAATACAAATGACAAAAAAAAACTAAATTTAACTAATCTAATATCACCGAACCCTACTACAAATCTCTTCCAATTATCCATTGCTAATGCCTCCGAAGCTGCTTGTACAATCACAAATAATAAATACAGTGGAGATATTGATAAAAACATGAGTTTTTTCAACAACTATAACAATGTCACCAAATCTCATACTAGCAAAGATACAGTTATCAACGAAAATAGGATTGGAGGCGATATAGAGCCAAGTAAAAGACTACCAGGACTGAAAACAATGTTACCAGACACTACATCAATCACAAGAATAAAACTACCTCATAAATCTTCCACATCTTCACTCTTAATAAAACAGAAAATTGAAGTTGCCAATCAGGTTCATTTGCCTGGTTTTAAACCGAAAATCAAACCTTCACATACACCTCATAATGCAGGGGTTCCAACATCTGATGGAAATTTTGAGCTGTGTGTGATTTGTGGTAGAGTCTTCAAGGGCCCAAAAGCATCAACTCATAAACAACAACATATAAAAAGATTACATCCTGATGAATATCGTCCAAAGAGGGGAGGTAAAAAGAAGATAAGCGATAATGTTAACGTTATCAATGGTAATAGTGATCTGAATTTTAATGATACTCCAGGATTAATGCTGGCTGGTAGATAGTGTGTATTATAGTGTATTTATATTACTACATTTATGTAGAAGTATTTTTTCCTACGAAGTTTATGATCATCAAAATTTTTTTATATGATATCTTTAATCTTGTTCAGCAATGGAAACTAAACGGTCGTCAATTTCTTCTGGTGTTAAAACGAAAAACTTTTCTTTAATAGCAACACCAATTTCTATATCATTCTTTCTAAATTCGGTACTCAAAACATTTGAAAGCTGAACGATGGCAAACTCAACAACTGCTTGCCAATCACCTTCGATAAATTTTTTTGACTTGAATTTTTTCTCTAACAATGTGATTAGTTCCTGTTGTTTTGGACCAGTTGCAGTTGCTTTCGAACCAATATAGTAACCAGCAGGATCACATTTAAATAAACTTGGACCTTTTTCTTCGTCAACTGAAATGAAAGTCAAGGCAACACCCAGAGGTCTCATATATGCTCTTTGAGTATAAATCTGTGATAAATTAGCCATACGCTTAGATATGGCTTCAACAGGTATTTCATAGCCATATTTATAGCGAAATTCAGCAGCTTCAGCTCTAGCCCTCGAAACTAGATTTCTAGCATCTGCAATTGAACCTGTTGCAACAAGACCTATTGATGGTGTAATTTTGAAAAGGTACGAAACTGTTTTGGTGTCCAACAGTTTGTCTGGAATCTTTTTTTGACTTATGATGACAACGCAGTCTTTTCCACAAATACCAATTGAGTTGATATTTGCTGCTGTAATTGCCTTAAATGCATATTCAACTTGATACAAGCGACCTTCTGGTGAGAAGATCGTGATATGTCTGTCAAATCCTGCTGCACCTGTCACGAGTGTTAGTATAATCTTTCAAACAGCATTAATTCTCAACCAGGAACATACCAGACATTGTTTTATATTTATGTTTTTATTGTTACTGTTTGTCTCGTACCTTTCATCTTCAGTGGCGATTTGGATTATATTCAAAATTGTTTTGACTACGACGGTGAACCATAACCAGATTTTTTCGTTTCTGGTTAGGGCAACATATTGTTCTTTCTCGGAGTCAAACATTGTGAAGGCACACACAAATCTAAAGAAAGAACCTCACAAATAAGTGGGCACTAACTAGTAGACATAAATACAATTATTTAAATGCTTTTTTCATCTAGTCGAACTAGATTTACTGCTCTGTTCTGTTCCTCAGTGTTGTTTTCTTTTAATATAACCCGGGTAACACATTTGTAAATTTTGAATTAAAATACATTCTTTCGATGTACCAGAACAGAGAAAGAAAGAAGAATACAAGAAATGTACCAAGATGACCTGGACGTGGAACAACGATGGTACTTTTCAAAAGGATAAAAAAACTGAGCAATGCTCACCTCTTTACCAAGATATATTTAACTCTTCCTATTCCCCAAATGTTTCATATCACTACAATCCCGCAGTCTCAAACTATCATTATGGTGTAAGACATCCAATGAAACCATTTCGATTAATGCTCACAGATCACCTTGTGATTGCCTACAAATTATATGAGAAAATGGATCTGTATAATCCAAGAGCAGCAACAAAAGATGAACTTACACAATTTCATTCTGAGGATTATATAGACTTTTTGCAAAGTGTAACTCCAGATTCCCTATCGAAGTTCCAAAACACCTTGAAAAACTTTAACATTGGTGATGATTGTCCTATATTTGACGGAATGTACGACTTCAGCTCTTTGTATGCTGGTTGCTCTTTAGATGCTTCAAGGAAACTGATCAGCGGAATGTCCGATATAGCAATTAACTGGTCTGGTGGTTTACATCATGCTAAAAAATTCGAACCTAGTGGATTTTGTTATGTCAATGATATTGTTCTTTCTATATTAAATCTATTAAGAGTACATCCAAGAGTACTGTACATCGATATAGACTTACATCACGGTGATGGTGTTCAGGAGGCTTTTTATACAACCGATAGAGTAATGACTGTTTCTTTCCATAAATATAATGGTGAGTTTTTCCCTGGTACAGGTAATTTTGATGAGGTTGGTATTGGTAAAGGAAAAAACTACGCCATAAACGTCCCGTTACGTGACGGTATTGACGATGAATCATACATCAAGCTTTTTAAGTCAGTTATGGATCCATTGATTACATCTTTCAAACCAACGGTTATTGTACAGCAGTGTGGTGCTGATTCTTTGGGTTGCGATAGACTGGGCTGTTTCAACCTGAACATAAAAGCTCATGGAGAATGTGTCAAATTTATTAAAAGTTTTGGATTGCCATTATTAGTTGTTGGCGGTGGTGGCTATACACCGAGAAATGTTTCAAGGTTATGGTGTTATGAGACAAGTATAATGAATGATGTTCAGCTAGAATCAAGACTTCCTGAAAATCTACCATTCAGATCCTTTTTTGCTCCTGATTATTCTTTGCATCCAAATTTGGGTGATCGTCTAGACAACAAAAATACAAAGAAATATTTAGAAAGTGTTAAAATTCAAATTTTAGAGCAATTAAGATATTTAAATGGAGCACCTTCTGTTCAAATGAGTGAAATTCCTCCAGACATACAAGGTCTGACTCAAGACGAAGAAGATCTCATTCAAGAATTGAATAATGATAATAATATTAGTTTGAAAAATGAAAAAGATGAAGCTAGAAGAGGTGAGCTAGTGGACTGATCCTCTTGTTTTATATTTGGTCTGTGTATTATATTTATTTAGGCGTTTAATGTTGAATTTTTGTACTTATGTCTTCGTATTTTCTACACTTGAATATAGTCCGATGCTACACAATGAAAAACTTTTAAGCGTTCTCGTTAGAACTCAGACTTTGGTCAATAAATTTAACGACAAAAATGGAAACTGAGAAAAAATATTTTATCTATTGGTCTTATGTTACAGAAAATCTTTTTGATTTAATTCATCTTCATTATTGACGAGAGCATCCATTTAGTTTTGATGCATCTGGAGTCTTCCAATTATTGTTAATTTCCATCACAGCAGCAAATGACTATAACATATTACTCAAACAGTTAGCTCATATAGAATGTTTAGTGCTAAACAATACATTATATTTCATTAATTATAGAGATGAGTACAAATAAACACACAAAACATTAGCTTGTTTCGATACAAATTGTAAATCACTTGTAGCAATAATAGATTGAAAGACATTATTAGGTAAACCTAATAATGTCTTATTATAACCATTAGGGGTATAAATAAAAGTAGAGAAAATTTTGAAAATTGTTAGAGCTATCCTTAGATTACTATGATAATAGTCATTATAGCAAATTTCATGAATAGTCTAACATATAATATCAAAACCGTTATTCACTCTCCAAGTAAAAATAGTCATTTTGGTTTCGAATCAGTTTCTTGACGGATCCATATGTCTGCTGGGACTTCCAACTTTTCACTCTGACGTTCAATTCTTAACCAACCTCTTTACTTTCATTTAAATATTTATGATGCCATCAGTCTTTTAAAAATAGAAACGTAAACAGATTACCATAATCGTTAAGATCCGTAGGGAAAAAAAAACTCTCATCACATCATATCAAAAACAAAATACGTGTTTTCCAAGACATTGTGAAGGTAATATAAAATGATCTAGAATTGAAATTATTTTCAATTTGTTGTTGCCTTTTCTGCCTTCTTTGTTTGGTATTTTCAGGCGTAACAACAAAGTAGATGTCTGGTTATCAATAAACATTTATCACCTTAAAAGCACAAAATTATGCAAAACTCCCGCCAATAACAATACAAAAAAGTGAAACAGGAAATGTTGCATTTTCTTAAAACTGATCTAATTCTGAAATCAGTTTTCCAGCCAAACAGGTAGCAGGTGTTTTTTCACTATCCTTCCTGGAAGACCATGAGAAAATACATACTACGTTAATTCTCTGTAAATATCTTTAAAACATGTCGATCTAAACTGTGAGGTTAAGAGCCCCATCAACCAATCATATAATCCTATGCTGACTTTAAATGAAATTTTGATTTGAAATAAGTTTGAATGGTTTCTTCTAAAACGGAACGGAGTCATTTGTAACTTCATTGCCATTCCAGACATTTTTGATTCTTTCGAATGATATTTTTGCACTGCCAACACCTAGTTCCAGTAAAGATTTGAAATAAATTGCGATTTTTTGTTTATCCTCGCCATCAACGCAACATAATCCACAGTTCAATAAAGGTGAATGAAGCATGAGTAATCTTCTATCCAAAAAGCCATTCTGTAGAAATATTAGATAATTCAAGATCTTTTTGACCAATTCCTGAACTAATGGTGAATCCTTTGACAACTTAAGTGAAGTTATGAATGTTTTCAATAATAAAGCTTCTACATGCAGTTGATGTGATATATCAAACCAGGAAAAACACATCCCTGATGACGTGAAACCCCAGCAAGCATCTGGCAAAATTACCTTATCATCACCTATGTAATTTGGATGTGATGGATTATCTAATTCGATTATACCAGTCTTCGATGAAATCTCGAACTCTTTTGCAGAATGAATCAATACCATCTGCAGAATCAAGTCATCGCTTGATACTTTTCCTTTTGCGAATATTTTGAAACATTCTTTATACATCATTATGGCTTCTGTAGAGTAACCTAAAAAAACGTTAAACCCATCAGGTAACAATAATCCTAATTCGATTAATAAATCTGAATCATCGCCGTACAATCCGACATTTAGCATGTTATCTAACTCGTTTGTTGATTTTATTGTACCACCATATGTACCCTCTAAACCAGCAAGAATTTCGATAGCTGCAAACCAAGTCCTTGCCAGTGCTAACGTTGGATTTCTGTTATTTGTTCTAAATGTGTATTTTAAAAATAGATCCTTCGCACCTCTTAAATGAGCTCTCCATGTCGATCCAGTAACCGAGGAAGAATTAGCAGCAAGAATTAAAATTGTCAAGATTAAAGGTTCGATATTGTTTAAAATATTGTCGTTGTCTTGAAAAACATCGTTCAAGGCTTTTAACGAGATTTGCAAATAATTTGATGATGCAGTTTCATCGCCCATATCTTTATTCAATACATATTCATATCGTGCAGATGATCCTAATATAGCAGCTAATAAAAACTGTGAATTTTTGGCTTGAGAAAGTAAGATATCTAAGCAAATGTTTTCATCTGAGGATGAAGCTAAAGGCATCAACCAAAACGAGACTTTATCATAAAAGATCTCAAGGTACTTCTTGTGCTGTGCTGGCAATTTGAACGAATCAATTATAATTTGCCGTTTATTTTCCTGGACTGACAGATAATCAAACGGTGATTCCGATATGTAATCACTTATTTCAAATTCATCCGAGGAATTCAACAATCCATAAATATTCAGTGAAACCAGATCACTCAGATCTTGTGCCAAAGATGTAGCGTCATTCACAATCATCTGCTTTATCTTGTCTTCTGAAGATGTTGATGTTGTACTCCTTTCATCTTCATTTTTTGATTGATGTTCATCTTTAAGCTGGTCAGAGTCGAGCGTGTTCAATGCTTTAAAACTGTGCTCCGCGCTTCCAGTTTCTGGATCTTTTTTCGCCTCCTTGTTACTATCGTTGTTACTTACATAGTTGATATTGGTTTTTTTGTTAATATTATCACGACTGTTGGCAGCGTTTGCAGAAATGAAAACCTTCTGATCAACAGTAATTACCCTTGATTCACTGAATTTTACTTTGCGATCGTATATACATGGCTTATTCAAATGAGAGCAATGCCAGCAATCTGGTTTCTCTTCGTCACACTATATTGTCAGTACGTTATTGTATTCCCCATGATAGCATGAAATGCCAACATACTTTTAGTTTCCTTCTCTTGCACTCCCTGCAGCCATTTCTGCTGTACTCTCTCTTCTTTCTAGTCTTCTTCTCTTGAAAACTGTCCGAAACAGAGCGCTCCATCCCACAAAGTCCACCAAAACTCCCTTTCAGTTTCCAAACAAACGGAGAAAGCCCATTCTTTCAAAAAGTATACTTTCCAAAGTTTTATCACGTGCACAATTATTCTACTTTTTATTATTGGTTTTGAGCCACGGTTAACTTTAAAAAGTGTAAGAGGTTTTGAGCCACTGGAAGCACAGAAATTATACGAACAATCAATTTTGTTGAATTTTAATTAAATATATCAAGAGTTGCGTAGTTGGAACTTTTTTGCAATTTCTTGGAACTTTTTAAAATTTTATATTTATGGGAGGACGTCTCCAATCAATCGCATTGAAAAACTTCACAAACGACCAGAATCCAAGAATAATCGAAATCCAACAAATTATTGTATGTTACCCGGAATAGATATATATAACAAAGTACCATCATCATAAGTCTTAATGTTTAATTGTAATTCCCTACTTTCAGAACTCTCTTCCTGGTTACCCAAGATAGAACAAGTAATGTCTCCTGAGAAAGAGGTGGTTGACACCTACAGAGAGCCTTCTTTATTACGGAAATTCTTGTATGATTTCGTTTTATGGTTGCTGTCTAGTATGTATTTACAGTACATGTGAGATTATTTGAGAACTAACAGTGTCCAGTTATTTTTGATTGTTTCTTTAGAGAAATAAGGCCAAGAGGTGCATTCAGAATCCCTCACAATAGTCCAATAATCTTTGTTGCAGCCCCACATGCTAATCAGTTTGTTGACCCAATTCTTTTGATGGGACAAGTTAAACATGAATCGAACCGCAGAGTTTCATTTCTTATTGCTGAAAAGTCGTTGAAGAGAACTGCTATCGGTACATTAGCAAGGTGTGCAATGTCAATTGGTGTACAAAGACCTCAAGACAACTTGAAATCTGGTACAGGTAAAATTTTTATCGATAAGGATAATCCACTGAAAATTATTGGTCAAGGCACTCTATTTACGAAAGAATGTATGGTCAAAGGTCTAATTGGGTTACCAAAATCATTGGGAAATGCGGAAGTTTTCCAAATACTTTCAGATACAGAACTTTTAATAAGAAAAGAATTCCGTAAATCTTCTCAAATTCAAGAATTACTATCAAACGGTACTGGCTACAAAGTTGCAGACAAAGTGGATCAGAAGGATGTGTACCAAAAAGTATTCGATCATTTAGGCCATAATCAATCAATTGGTATATTTCCAGAAGGTGGGTCTCACGACCGTACCGATTTATTGCCAATCAAAGCCGGTGTTGCAATAATGGCACTAGGTGCAATGGATCACAATCCAAATTGTGATGTTAAAGTTATACCATGCGGTATGAATTACTTCCACCCTCATAAATTTAGATCTAGAGCCGTAATTGAATTTGGCCATCCAATCTCGATTTCAAAAGAGCTGGTTGCAAAATATTCGAATCCATCAACAAATAAAGAAGCTGTAAAAGAGTTGTTAGATACAATAACAGTTGGGTTGAAAGCTGTTACAGTGACTTGTCCTGATTATGATACATTGATGGTTGTTCAGGCAGCCAGAAGATTGTATTCAGGTAATTTTCAAACCAAATTACCATTGCCTTTAGTCGTTGAAATCAATAGAAGACTGGTTATTGGTTATAATCATTATAAAGACGAACCTGAAATTATAAATCTAAGAAAAGATATATTTGATTATAACGAGAAATTAAAACAGATAAATCTACCTGATCATTTGATTGAAGATGCTGAAGTTAATGTTCTAAGAAATTTTTTTATTCTGATTTACAGATCTTTCAAATTACTGTTTTTATTAATACTAGCTACTCCGGGTATAATTTTATTTCTACCTGTTTTTGTTGCAACCAAAAGAATTTCATCAAGAAAGGCAAAAGAAGCACTGGCAGGTTCAACTGTTAAAATTAAAGCTAACGATGTCATTGCAACGTGGAAAATTTTAATCGGTATGGGATTTGCTCCATTGTTGTACATTTTTTATTCAACAATTGGTGTTTACTACTGCTGGAGAAATCAAATATTCAATGAAAAATCTTTGTTTCTTCTGTTTTGGGGCATTTACATCTTTGGTGCATCAGTGACATACGCTGCCTTAGTTATTGGCGACACCGGTATGGATACTTTTAAATCATTGAGACCTTTATATTTATCTTTGGTAAAGCCAGATTCACTACTGGAATTGAAACAAACCAGGAGATCACTTTCTGAACAAATTACGAGTATCGTTAATCTCTTTGGCCCTGAATTATTTCCTGATTTTGATTCACTGAAGCTAAAGAGAAAATTCATGAAAAATAAAGATGTCGGTGTTGATTCAGATGCTGAAGAAGATGCTAAAACTGAAGAACTAAGAAGAAGAAGAAGACTAAAGAAAAAACAGGAAAAAAAAGAAAAGATTTTGAAAGAAAAAGAAGAAAAAGAAGAGAAATCTATTGATGATAGCAGATCTGATTCTGACGCTATTTCCTTAATGAATTCGGATAACTCATTATCAAACATTCCAATGTTCAGCAGTTACAACAGGCATTCTTCAACCTCTTTTACAAGTTCTGATAACGAAAGTTTAAACGATCCCAATCATACTGATGGTAAATCATCAGGAATCAGTGAAAGGATCCGTGATGCAGTGAGGGAAAGAAGAAATTTTGGAGAGGAAGGGTAAAACATCCAAGCTATTAATTGTCTTTTTGTTTGGTTATATTGAAAGCAAATCTTTTTATTTTTGAGTGACAGAGTGTGCAGGTTCAACTTCATTTGTACGGTAATTAACATTAATAACATATTCAAACAATTATATATATATATGTATGTATGTATTCATTTGTAGATTTTTTTAAAATAACGCCCCTTATTTTGGATGAAAAAAATGTATAGATATATAGATACAGGAAATGAATTAAATAAATGAACAAGAAAATCTTGAAGAACAATCAAACAAGAAAACATTAAAAGATGATTGGACAAAAATAGAATAGAAAGCATAATTATTATAAGAACAGGAACTTCAAAAACTTTTAAAATGAACTCCAACTCCAATCTGCAGGAACACTACCAACTAGATTATCAATTGTCGTTTTTTTTCTATTGGATGCTCCAGGAACTGATGTTATTGTCTTGGAGTTGGATTTATTGCTCATATTTTCACCAAACTTACCTTTGACAAAAGCACTATAATCTTGACTGCAATTATCGCAAACTTTACATAATATACCAGAACCACCAGTAGTAAATTGGGCATCTGGGCCTAAACTCAGCAAATGACTTGTGTGCTGAGCACAAAATAAATCTCCACAACGACGACAATGATGTCTTCGTTCGAAAAAAGAAAAATGCTTATTACAGAATGCGCAAGAGTTTCTTGAAGGATCTTTTCTCCAATGTGCTCTTGTAGGAGTATGAAAATCGTTAGCATTAAAAGATAATTTCCAATGTGAAGTTTGTGATTTGAGAGATGAGGCAGCATCTGCAATTGCTGATGATTTGGGCTTCTGTTGTAATAAATGCAATTCATTTATAGTCTGAAAATGTTCTGATTTTAAGTTGGTATCTGATCTTCTTAAAACAGCAGGTAAATACATCGGTCTCTTTGGATCATTTATTTGTTGTAATTGCTGTTTAACCTCAGCTATTCGTGGTTGAGGTTTGAGACCCGAATTTTGTGCCATCGACGTTGTTGATGACAATAGTTTTGATTTAGAATTCAATTGAGGTTTTTGTATATTTAGTTGTATCTCTGGTTTCTCAGATTGGTTTTGAGATTGTGGCTGCTCTTCTTCATGAAATTGCTGCAAATTTACCTGGTTGTGTGTTAGTGATGATCTCATTAATGCTGCAGATTGATTAGGTTGCGGTAATGATGACTTATTTAATTCCAAAGGTGTTGCTTTTGGTGACCATAGAGGTCTATTGATCATTCTCGATGTAGCTGCAGGTGAAGGTTGAACGTTTAATGCAGATTTTCGACGAGCTAGTAATGGTGATGTGTTCCCTGAAACTGGTTCAGCATCTGGAGATATTGTTGGGTTAGAAATCAAACCATTGACATGTAATGCTAATGATGTTGTGCTTCCGTTGCCAATACTTGTCTGCGGTAAATGCCCTGGTTGTCGAGTCAAACTTGAAAATGAGGATAAATCTACTCCGGCAGGCTGGTACATAGCAATATCATGTGTGATCTTTTGACTGTTATTTTGGGATAAACTAGATAGCCTCTTCAATGCATCTTCAGTCAGTTTCTTCTGATCAATTTCGTTTGTATCTACTTCACCATCAGATTCAGGCTCTTCTTCTTTGAAAGGTAACCTTTGTCCAATCTCAAAAGAGGCTCTTCTTTTTGATGAAGCTGTGATAGCAGGTGCTTGGATATGAGATTGCGTGTTTAAAAATTGAGGTTGGGACTGTTGACTTGGAGGAGGTATGAATGGTCTTTTGTTATCGGCGACATTACTACTCTGAACGTAGTTTTTCAGCGAAACACACGATAACACAGACTGAACGGATTGTGTTCTGGACTTCGGAACTGATCTTTTTTCAAATGTGATCTGGGTCTGAAAATCTGTGTCTTCAACGTTGAGCTCGGTATCATTTGCATTGTTAGCATTATTATGATTACTAACTCTATCGATTGATGACGACGGCCGGATAATGTTTGTGTCTTCGTTGTTTTCCGTTACCACGTCTTTTTGCATACTTCCTATATGGCTTCCATTCTGATTCAAAATTACTTCCTCTGTCATTGTTTGTATAGGCGGTTAATAATGAAATTTACCTCTTCTGGCGCTTATGGTGATGATAAACATCTTCGAGATTTGAAGGAGAAAAAAACCATCATATATCACGTGATCATGATTTTTAGAAGCCTAAATTAATTCGTTTTTAACACGTCGAAACAACTTTATCACAGGAATTGTTAACGGCAGAATCAGAAACATCGTTTACCTATAGTTATCTTAGTTGTTTTGTCAATTGCACTTTTATTATCAAACTGGTGCTCTACACATCTATATTTATAAAGCTATACTTTCACTTCATTATCATAAGTTGTCAAGATAATAGTAAATATAACAGTAGATACATTATACACATAGAACAAACAATGAGTCATTCAGTTGCGTTAACAGGAGCAACTTTGGAGAAAGTCAAACTACTGCTAAAGCTTTCAATCTTTGTATCTATTGCTGCTGCTGCTATATCGGCACGTTTATTTTCAGTTATCAGATTTGAAAGTATTATCCATGAGTTTGATCCCTGGTTCAATTTCAGGGCCACTAAATATTTGGTAACTCATAACTTCTATGACTTCTTAAACTGGTTTGACGATCGGACGTGGTATCCTCTGGGTCGTGTTACTGGTGGAACTCTCTACCCTGGGTTAATGGTTACTTCGGGTACTATTTGGCATGCATTGAGAATTATTGGCCTACCTGTTGATATTCGTAATATTTGTGTTCTTTTGGCACCTGCTTTTTCTGGTATTACTGCTTATGCCACCTACTTGTTTACCAAAGAAATGAAAGACTCTTCTGCTGGGTTACTCGCTGCTATTTTTATGGGTATTGCTCCAGGTTATATCTCTCGTTCAGTTGCAGGTTCGTACGATAATGAAGCCATCGCCATTACTTTACTAATGATTACTTTTTTTCTTTGGATTAAAGGTATGAAAGAAGGATCAGTGTTTTGGTCATCACTAGCAGCTGTATTTTACTTCTTTATGGTTTCTGCTTGGGGTGGTTACGTTTTCATTACAAATCTGATTCCATTACATGTCTTTGTTCTTATTTTGATGGGACGCTATAACCATAGATTATATACTGCATACACAACGTGGTATTCTTTAGGTACTCTAGCCTCAATGCAAATTCCCTTTGTCGGTTTTCTACCAATTCGTTCAAACGATCATATGGCTGCTTTAGGTGTTTTTGGCTTAATTCAATTAGTGGCGTTTGGTGATTTTATTCGTTCCAAGGTTCCAACTCGTCAATTCAAAGGTTTATTGGTGATTTCAGTTGCATCGATCTTCATTATTGGCGTTAGTGGACTAGTCGCGTTGACTATGGGTGGTTTAATTGCCCCTTGGACTGGGCGTTTTTATTCGTTATGGGATACAAACTATGCCAAAATTCATATACCGATTATTGCATCTGTTTCTGAACATCAACCTACAGCTTGGCCATCTTTTTTTTTTGATACACAAATGTTAATTTGGTTATTTCCTGCCGGTGTCTATTTGTGTTTCCAAGAGTTAAAAGATGAGCACGTCTTCATTATTATATATAGCGTTTTGTGCTCGTATTTCGCAGGTGTTATGGTTCGTTTGATGTTAACATTAACTCCAATAATTTGTGTTGCTGCGGCAATTGCACTTTCTAAGATTTTTGACATTTACTTAAATATTCGAGAGTTACTTTCTGAAAAGCAATTATTAACTAGAAATAATTTGTTTACCATTATTTCCAAAGCGGCAGTTGTATTCTCGTTTGTTTTTTATTTGTTTTTCTTTGTTTATCATTGTACGTGGGTCACTTCAAACGCTTATTCTTCACCATCTGTTGTTTTAGCGTCAAGAAACGCAGATGGATCACCAGCACTAATTGATGATTACCGTGAAGCTTATTATTGGTTACGTATGAATACTGAAGAAGATGCTAAAGTAATGTCGTGGTGGGATTACGGTTATCAAATAGGTGGTATGGCTGATCGTACCACGTTGGTTGACAATAATACTTGGAATAACACACATATTGCCACTGTTGGTAAAGCTATGTCATCATCAGAAGAAGTTTCATATAAAATTTTACGCCAACATGACGTGGATTATATTTTAATTATTTTTGGTGGATTGATTGGTTATTCAGGGGATGATATTAACAAGTTTTTATGGATGGTTAGAATTGCAGAAGGCATTTGGCCAGAAGAAGTACAGGAAAGAAAGTTTTTCACTGAACGGGGTGAATATAGGGTTGATGATTTAGCATCTGAAGCAATGAAAAACTCGTTACTATACAAAATGTCTTACTACAGATTTGCTGAATTATTCAGTGGTAGACATGCAGTCGACAGAGTCCGTGACCAGAAAATCAGCCCTGAAAATTCACCAACTTTAGACATTTTAGAGGAAGTTTTTACCTCTGAGAACTGGATTGTTAGAATATATAAAGTTAAAGATTTAGATAATGCAGGACGTGATTTATCTGACGTTTCGAAATTTGAGAAGGCCGTTTCGTCGGGTGTGAAGAAGAGATCTCAAAAGCGACCAGCATTAGAATTACGTGAATAAGTCGATATCGAAGTTACTTTCGAAAAGGATTGCAAAACAAAATAGAGTATTAAAAGTTTCATAGTTCAACTATCCGTAGATGAGCGTATTGCTTCCTTTGATTCGTAAGTTTATCGGAAATTTCTTTTTCCTAAAACTTATATAACAAAAACCAATTAGGATGTTCGATTGTTGTAGCGACACAAGCTTTGTTCATTAAGCTCGTGATGTTATCAAGAGCTCTCAAAATACACAAGGAGGACTTTAGGGGATTGAAAGAATTTGAATTAGGGACCTTATATATATATATATATTGGCTTGGGCACTACCGTTAGTACGACTATTTTTGGATTATTTTGAATCTTCAAGGGTCCAACTCAAGTTGCGTTCAGAAAAAGTAAGCTCCATCGAATTAAGTAAGAAACAAAAACTTATAACTCAGTTTCTACTAAGTCGGCAGTTTCTTTTCCTCTCTGACTTGTCAGGTAAAATTTTGTGTTAGAGAAGATTTTCTTTTTTCTTGTAATGCAATATTCCAAAGTTTCTAAATCATTATAGCGAACATGAGCAATGAAAATATTTCTTATTCAGACCCTGACTTAAAATCGGTTTTGAACGTTCCTGAAGAAAAAAGAGTCGGTCTTTGTGTTCGCAATCTTAGTGTTTCTCTGTTCTCGGAGGCAATCGAACAGATACCTGATGCTGAGATAAGTCTTAAAAGAAAAAGGGCAAAGAGAAGGCTTTTTTCAAGAGCAAATGATGTTGAAGATGGCGATGAGAAAGGGGTCGAAGCCAACTCTAAATACAGAAAAATTCTGAATGATGTGTCGTTTGATTTACCAAAGTCACAGGTTCTGGCTATTCTAGGTGGTTCAGGTTCCGGTAAAACTACGTTATTGAACACTTTATCAGCTAGATTTAACACGACTAACTCTTCAAACAATTCTTTGAAATTTGACGGTATGATTAAGTACAGAACCTATGACGAAACCAATAACTTGAGGATCTCGTATTTATTACAGCAGGATTTGTTCTTAACAGGGCTAAGCGTCAAGGAGACGCTTAAGTATACAGCGGATCTGAAAATGGATAAATCTGTCACAGACAATGAGAAATTGAGTTTGATAGGTTTATTAGTTAGTGAGTTGGGTTTGAAAGACATAGTTGATAAACGAATCTCATCTTTTAAAGATCCTACAAAGTCAACTTTATCAGGTGGTGAGCGGAGACGTGTTTCTCTGGCTATACAGCTACTAACTAAGCCGTATCTACTGTTTTTGGATGAACCAACCACAGGTTTAGACTCAAACACAGCTTACAACTTAATCAGGACTGTCACAAATTTGGCTTCAAAGTTTGGAATCACAATCATTTTATCTATTCATCAACCGAGATATGAAATCATTTCATTATTAGATAAAGTGTGTGTATTAGCAAAAGGTGGTAATATTATATATTTTGGGGCTGTTAATAGCTCGGTACAGTATTTCAAAAGAAATGGGTTTGAAGCTCCAGAGGATACTAATTTAGCCGACTATTTAATCGACATATCTTCAACGGATAAGACCCAAGATATATATACTGAAATCAAATCTGCAGAAAGAGTTGCAACTTTAATAAAATTATGGAATGCAGAGAAGTTGAAAATATTGGATAAAGACTGTAAAGTTATAGATTCTTTTGGAGAAAAACTATTTGAATCCCATAAGAAAGCATCATTATGGCGAGAGATTGAAATCTTGACAAAAAGAACGGTTCTTATATCAATTAGAGATTTTCAAAGCATGTTTGTTCTAACTGTAAGCATCATTTGTATTGCGATTGTCTGTGGTTGGTTGTTTTATAAACCAGGTGGTGACTTAGCTGGAATCAGAACAAAAACTTCCTCGTTGTATGTTTGCTGTGAAGTATTAGGGTTTGTTCCGTTATTGTTTGAAATCCAAAGATTGTGGGAAGTTGATGGGGTATTCTTTTTTAGAGAAAATATAGAAAACACTGTATCAATAGCTGGTTTTTTGATATCTAGAAGATTATCGAAATTTTTCATCGAAGATTTGCCAATTTCTTTAATTTGGTCAATAATAACTTACTTCATGTGGGGTCTAAGATCTGATTCCGCGTACTTCTTTTTTATTTACTTTTCTATAAATCTATTGATCTATCTAGTCGGTATTTCTTGTGCTATGTTTTGTTTTGCGGCGTCGAGTAACTTTCCTCAAAGTGGTCTATTGTCCGGACTACTATATCAATTACAGAATTGTGGATGCGGTTACTTTGTTAATTCTAAGACAATGCCTGTTTATGTGAGATGGACAAAATACATTGCCACTTTTTGGTACTCTTTTGGTGCTCTGGTTTCGAATCAATACACTGGTTGGGTCGGAAGTTGTCCTGAAGAAGATCCAAATTCAGATTTATGCATTCAATACAAGGGATCGTATGTTCTGAAAGATCTAGGGTATCCTAAAAGTTGGATCAAGTTACCAATTTGTATTGGTATGGCCTGGTTTTTTGGTTTTTACTTACTCTCTGGGGTCATTCTATTCTTAAAAAAGGAGAAAGATATAAAAACCCCGAAAAAGAAAGCTGCTACACCATATAATCTTAGTTACATTGAGAATGAAACCGCAACCGTTAAACCAGAAATCAATGATTTATATATTGACATCTTTTTAAAGGATGTGAAACTATCAGTTTTCAAAAAGAGAAAAGTACTTAGCCTTTTTTCAAGATCCAGAAATACAGAGGAACACATTATATTGAACAAGATTAACGCACATTTTTTACCAAGTAGGATAAATGCTATAATGGGTCCTTCAGGTGGTGGTAAAACAACATTGCTGAATTTTGTCGCAGGCCGATTGTCGAAGGATTCAGATTTTAAAGCAACTGGAGAAATTTACTTCAACAATACAGTAATTGATAAAAATCTGTCAAAGAACGTCTGTGCTTATGTTTCTCAAACTGATGATATTTTAATACCAACATTGTCTGTCAGAGAATCATTATATTATCAGGCAAAGGTCAGACTTGATCACAGTGAACACTACAGAATTAGTGATATTGTTCAAGATCTAATCAAAAAGTTGGATTAACAGATTGTGCCGATGTTTTAATCGGTTCTGAATTTGTCAAAGGTATTTCTGGAGGCGAGAAAAAAAGAGTTTCAATTGCTATTCAATTGCTAAATAATCCCAAAATTTTGCTGTTGGATGAACCAACGTCTGGCTTAGATTCTTTCACCTCTGGCACAATTCTACAGTTATTGAACAATTTGGCTAAGGAAGAAGGTAAAACAATAATAATGACAATTCATCAACCGAAATCAGAACTATTCAATATGTTTGGAAATGTTCTATTATTAGCCAAAGGTGGATTTGTCACTTATAATGATGAGCCTTCTTTAATGGCACAATATTTCGATAATTTGGGTTATCATTGTCCAAAAAGCGTGAATGTTGCAGACTACATTTTGGATTTAGTATCAAGTAATTTTGGAGAGAATGAGGAACAATTCAGCCTGATGATTAAAGAACTGATTTACAATTGGAATAATTCCAGAAAAGAGACTTTCAGGCACTATGACATAACTGACAACATTGATACTTATAAGCAGTTGATTCATAAAAGAACCCCACTTAAAATTGCAGTGGTTCCAATATTATCACGGCAGATGAAAGTAATTTACAGAAACCCAAGTGTTATTGTTGGTAGAATTGGTCAACTATTATTTTCGTCAATTATTCAATCCATATACTTTTCACCGTTAAAAAATAACTCAGAATCAATTTCGAACAGATTAGGTATTATTCAGAACGTGGCAGGTATCTATTATATTGGTTTTGTCAATAACATAACTCTTTATCCATCTGAGAGAAATATTTTTTACGAAGAATACAAGGATAACACATATTCAACTACGACGTTTTTGACTTGCTACCTATTCAACGAAATTCCTTTTGAATTTATTTCTTGCTTTCTATTGACAGTTTTTGTGGTTTTGGTTATTGGCTTGCCAAGGACTACATCTATGTTTTTCACAATGTTTTATGCTTCCTTTATATCAGTAAATTGCGGCGAATCAATTGGTATAATGTTTAATACAGTTTTCCCCCAACTAAATATTGCAGTTAATTTGTTATCGAACATTATAACTATTGGTATTTTTATGGCAGGGACTATGTCATTACATATGCCTATATTATTCAAAGCATTCAACTATATAAACCCTTTGAAATATTCAGTTTCGGCTGTTGTTCAGTTGGGCTTCAAAAATCAAAAGTTTTCGTGTGTTGATGATGTTTCTGATTGTACTTTAACTACGGGTGATGCTGTTTTGGAATATTATGGTCTGCGTAGTGATCTGAAAGTTGATCTAGGTATTATGACTGTCATTGTGGTGGTATACAGATTTCTCGCACATGCCGCAGTTTTTGTCAGAATGAAGTTGAACCAATAACTCTTTGAATTTTATAGTAAAGAATATCTGCTACAAAAATGACCAAATTTACAACACCGGTAATTCAGAATTTTCCTTTAATAGAATATCAGTTATATTGTATAAACACATTTTAATGGAGAACGTTCTATCATCGGTGGACAACTTCCTCACATGCGGTGTTGTATTAACATCTCATCTTCTCAAATAACTTGAGTTGATTGCAGTCTCATATTTGACGCTCAATTCCGTATATTAAATCAGACCAATTTCTACACCTTCATCAATTAACCTCATTGATAATTTTGTATGGACTGGTATTTTCAATCTTTATTCCATTTCTTCTGCAGCTTTTTTTTTCAATAGATAAATAGAACAGCTTCAAGTGTCAATTGAAATGTATATATCAAAACTTCGTATATGGGTCATGAAATTTAATTGAGAACTTGCGATGTAAAATCTGTAATAATCACCAAATACAGCTAACTACCTACTATTCGGCCATTTTAAGGCCTTGTATGAACTAAAAGTATCATGGATAAAAGTTTAACTATATTATCTATTCATTATGCCTGCACAAGCACATCCCAACTGATGAGAATGAATTAACTCCAAAACTTAGGGTTTTAAAGGAAAGGATAGATTGACTTACGGTCAGGTTCTGTTATCAAGAAAAAAGCTATAATTTTCAACTTAAGCAATTCTTGATCTTCCCTCACCATTTTTCAATAGAACATCAGATATGTTGTTTAAACAGAAAGCCGCTGTAACATTAAATGTATTGAGAGTAGAACTACCAATGTGAGGAGTTAAACTAACATCGCTTCTTTCTAACAAATCCTTTGAAACAGTTGGTTCATCTTCGAAAACGTCTAATCCAACGGATGATAGCTTACCGTTTTTAAGATATTTAATCATTGCTGCTTCATCAACTATGAACCCTCTCCCTACGTTCACTAGTTTCGAATCATTTGGTAATATTTTGAATATAGATTCGTTAATCATATGTTTTGTTGAGTCATTACCTGGAATTGATAAAACCAAAACGTTCGATATTTTGGCAATGGATTCAACTGAAGAGTGGAATGTTAATTCAAAAGGGAATTTGAAAAGTTCTTCATCGTTCAGCGGTGTTCTTTTGAAATAATGTACTTTCATCCCTATTGCATTCATTCTTCTAGCAATAGCTTTACCTATTTGACCTAAACCAATGATACCAACTGTTCGGCCAAAAGGTGTAGTTACTGACTTACCACCTGCTATATGACCAAATGCATACCCGTTCTTTGCCTTGGAATTAAGAGAAGTTCCAACATGACCAGTTCCGTAGTCAAAGTTGTCGGTCTGCAAAGCCTGTCTTGTTCGAATAGTATCACCATCTTTAACTAGTTCATCATTGAACATTTTGAAAAATCTAAACGATTGCAACACATGGTATAAGGCTAAGTCAGCAACCTGTTCAGCCCCCAGCGATGGACAGTTATACAACCTGATACCTCTCTTTTGCATGCTTGTAACATCATATCCATCATAGCCTACTGAAGTGATTGTGATTAATTTCAATGACGAAGGAGAATTTTCGATTAATTCATTGTTGAAACCACCAATATGCGAAAATCCTAGCCACGCTGCGTAAATCGCCTCGATTTTAGATAATTTTAGTTTAAAATCATTCACCAGCTGTGCTCTTGAAGTTACTTCATAATGCTAAGGATGTCAGAAAAGACGTACACATCTAAAACAGAACATGCTTACTTACGATAACTTGAAAATTTGCTTTAAACTCGGAATATTCTGGTAATGAGTCATTCAAATCTCCAATAAACAGTATTTGTGGTTTGGCCATTTTGAAGATCACTAGCCTATCTGAAAACCCTGTCTTGGATGGAGCTGATTCAAATCTGCGATTATCGACCACGAGTTTCGGGAAGAGCAACATGTTATAAAATCTACAATAATAAATGCTTTGAAAATTATATAAATTGTATACTATAAATAAAGTGAGATGGTGTTTAAACCTTCTAATGATGATGTTGTGGAGTACCAACAGCTTTGACTTTGTAAACTGAACCGCATTCCCAACATCTAGCAACAGATTTAACTGATGGTTTTAGCCACATGGTGCCATGTGAACCTGCTGGAGAACCAGTACAACCAACATATCTGTAATCATCATAAGTTTCGACGACAATTGGGTCAGCAATGGTACCAATTCTGTCAGCTTGTAATGGTTTTAAATCAAAAACATCAATACCTTCAAGTTTACCTAATAATTCTAATCTTTCTAAACCTGTAGCTTGTTCAAAATCAGTTGGGATTGTGCCTTCTTTAGCACCTGGACCGATCAAGGATTCTGGACCATTAATTTCGGCTAAGTTAGCAGCAGTTTTGGTAACCTTATTGCTGATAATTCTTGATGTGGAAAAGGGACGAGCAGATGCAACAATGGAACGACGTAAAGCAAACACTGGATTGTTAGTATCATTTTAGAGTTACGGGATTATATCCAGGTAGTCAAAAAGGTAGTTGTTTATAAAGCCATATTTGTACTGATATTGATGTAAAAGCTTTATTGAAATCATGGGGTTCAGTTTACTGATTGTGCGTACACATAACTGAGCTAACGTTGATTATACATTCACATGTGTACAGGTAACACAGGACCTTGCAGTCAATAAATAACTCGATTTCACTTGAAGCTATACATTTGAGTGGTTGGATACTTTGTTTTACGTTTCTAATTTGAGAAAACGTTATGTGGTTTGTTTATAACTTCTAAAACTTCATATCATAGAAGAATTGATCATTTTTTTAGCAGAAGTTGTATTTTACTTGCAATAAAAACCTTTTTAACACATTATGGTTCCAAATGAACTTACTTTTATGAGATTTTTATAATTTCTGTTTATTCAACAAGAAAATTGTGTAACACTAAAGTATTAAATTATCAGTAGATATTTTCAAAAGTGGCCTTTGGAATTTTTTTGGTTTTTCCCATAAATTTTCATTGGTTAAACAAGTAATAATTCCAAATCTGGAAGTAAACCTGCTTCTTTGACATTTATGTTTTAAGAAACAGAACCTGTGAAAACATAACATTATATGAAAAAACGTCAAAAGTTTAGTAAATTAACGTTAAATTATTGATTGGACATTAAAGGCTCAATTTATTATTATCAATAAGCTAATAATAACTAAACTCTTTTTTTCCGTTGGTAAACAAGATTTTATACACTTTGTTCTTGTTTTAATGCAATTCTCCGTTCGAATCTCACCAGACGTCATTTGGTTACTTAATTTATTGTGGTTATGTTTCACTGTGCTCTTCTGTTTACGGCAGACATTGTGACTGTTTCTGATTATACTTTATATATTTCAGAACATTGTGAATATTTCGGCACTAACGATTCAGGAGGCGATACAAAACAAAATATTGTGGTTATGTAACACTGTCAGATGAACCGTAGAGTGCGAACTCCCAACTATTGTTTCTGAAAAGTTTTCAAATATACAATTATTTGCTTTCTTTCTTTAAATTATCAAAAGTAAATCAATTATATTCAAGTATGTTATCATTATATTAAGCAATAAGATTATTATTTATGTCATCGTCGTTATAGAAGTGTGCTCCCTTATATCAATTAGTTACTGATTCTCACAATCATCGTACTTCAGATACAAAAGTTAGATTATGAATATGAATCTAATCAATAATGACTTTAGTATCCTTCTAAGATTAAATACAATCAATGGAAAGTTAGACAAATCTTAACGAAGTTGGTTTTGAGATGAGCCTTAAATAAATTCAGATCAACAAAGATAATAATTTTTTGTTTTCAGTGTGATAAAATAGTCAATACTAACAATTTTCGTAGAATGCCAAAAAAGAGAGCTTCCAACGGTAGAAACAAGAAAGGTAGAGGTCACGTTAAACCAGTTAGATGTGTTAACTGTGCTAAATGTGTTCCAAAAGACAAAGCCATTAAAAGAGTTACAATCAGAAACATGGTTGAAGCTGCTGCCGTCAGAGATTTAAGTGAAGCTTCTGTTTACGCTGAATACGCTTTACCAAAATTATACAACAAATTACACTACTGTGTTTCATGTGCTATCCATGCCAGAATTGTTAGAGTTAGATCAAGAACTGATAGAAAAATCAGAGCTCCACCATCAAGACCAAGATTCAACAGAGAAAACAGAGTTAACCCTGCAGATGCTGCTAAAAAAGCCTTATAAACTTTTTTAGTTTCAGTTATAGTTAATTAAATGTATTACTTTGTTTTAGAGAATTTTTGTAGTCTATATTTCTTTTCTATCCGTTTTAATATTCTACGCGGATAAATTTAAATTATTCCACTCGGCATTGGAGCATGAACTCAAGTATATATTCTATTGGACGGACCCAAGACTACTCGTCTTTGGTAACAGTGTAGATCTCAATCTCTAATTTTTCAAAAGGGTGTGTCGGTGGTAATCCAAATTGTTTGGCTTCAGGAAACTCACATTTCAAATGGGCGTAATGGGATCGGTAAATCAATTGAGCTAAATTGGACTTCAATGTTGGAAATGCAAGTTTATACTTGAAATGAGAATCAGTGGCAAGAACAATGAATAGATGGAATCATGTAAAGCTCTGAATAAACCGTGTTTCATTCAATTTAGCTTCAAATGATTACAGATTTCAATCACTGTCGCTCAGTCATTGAATTTCATCTTCATATTGAACACTTATTATATCAGTTTTACAACTGAAACGTAGTAAATTACTAAAAAAAACAATCATAAAATGCCAAATTGGGATATTATACGTCCGGGTAATTGTATTTGATTTTGCCCATCTTCGTTTTTTTTTCGTTTTGCCCAAATCTCATAAAATAATAAGGATTGCACTACCAAAGTAACATCGTTACAACTTATTAAGATATAAAAATTTTGAAAAATTATAAAAACTTAAAACAAAACTCATAGATCATACGATAAATATTAAAAAAAACAAATTCACTTTCAATCGAGTTAATAAATTCAGCGCCTAATAGTTACCTGATAAATATCACATATATCCTCAAAGATAGAATTATATATATAAATATATATCTCACGCACACAATTATAAAAATGGCTAATGATAATTATAACTTTAAATTTAGTCAATGTTTTGGTGATAAGGCAGACATTGTTATAACAGAAGCAGATATCATCTCGACAGTCGAGTTTGATCATACTGGTGATTATTTAGCCACTGGTGATAGAGGTGGTCGAGTTGTTTTATTTGAAAGAAATAGCGATAAAAAAAATAGCTGTGAATACAGATTCCACACAGAATTTCAAAGTCATGATGCAGAATTTGACTATTTGAAATCTTTAGAAATTGAAGAAAAAATCAATAAGATCAAATGGTGCAAGAGGACAAACCAAGCTCATTTTTTATTATCAACGAATGATAAAACTATCAAATTATGGAAAGTCTATGAAAAGACAATAAAGTTAGTAGCTGAAAATAATTTGAGTGAATCAACATATTCAAATAATAAATTATCAATAAATAGCTTAAAACTACCAAGATTGACTTTGCACGATACGATAATTGCAGCAGCTCCTAAAAAAATATATTCAAATGCACACGCATATCATATAAACTCAATTTCAATAAACAGTGATGCAGAAACGTTTATTAGTGCAGATGATTTAAGAATTAATTTATGGAATTTAGGCATTCCAGATCAATCATTTAATATTGTTGATATCAAACCTGCAAATATGGAAGAATTGACCGAAGTTATTACAAGTGCTGAGTTTCATCCATTAAGTTGTAACTTATTCATGTATTCCTCATCAAAAGGTACCATAAAGTTGGCAGATATGAGAGAGAATGCATTATGTGATTCTCATGCAAAAGTCTTCGAAGAATATATGGATCCTATAAACCATAACTTTTTTACAGAGATTACGTCATCGATATCCGATGTCAAATTTAGTGCTGATGGTAGATATATCGCAAGCAGAGACTATATGACTGTTAAAATTTGGGATATTAACATGGAAAGAGAGCCTGTTAAAACTATAAATATTCATGATCAATTAAGAGATCGCTTATGCGACACCTATGAAAATGATGCCATCTTTGACAAATTTGAATGTAATTTTAGTGGGGATGGTAAATCTGTTATGACAGGTTCTTACAATAATAATTTTATGATATATCCCGATGCTGTTAACACAAATACAAATGAAGAACAGCAAGAAATAGTCCTACAAGCTGATAAATCTGCTTTCAAATCAAAGAAAGTGGGCATACCACTAAACAAAAGGAAAAACGGTAATAATTCAAATCAAACTGGAATGATGAGTAGAGATATGGACTTCGAAACTATTGATTTTAAAAAGAGTATATTACATTTATCATGGCATCCAAGAGAGAACTCTGTTGCTATTGCGGCTACTAATAATTTATATATATTCTCAACTCTGTAAACACTTCAAATTGTTTCCATTGTTGCTTCATTAGAATTGTTCTAACCGTATCATTATTATCAGCATATCTTCATCTTCTGATGATCATGAAATATTTCCTCATCATCATCATCATCATCATCATCATCATCATCGTCATATACATACAGTCACACATTTAATA